>JANFAM010000004.1:395000-400000 GCA_024362665.1 Prunus padus | reverse complement strand
TTGTTATCAAGGCAAGGGAGTGTGCTTTTGCGCTCTTTCTACGGCCCGTTATGCTTTTCCCGGCTCGGCATGCTTTAACTCTATCGACAGCATTTTTGGTGTCCAGACCAGTAGCAGCAGCGTCGGTTAAGGCTCGTTCCGAAAGAGATATATGTGGAGCGGTCCCTCTTTGGAGGGACTTACGCCAACTTCGGTCAGCAGAGTTACCCTCCACTCAGCCATGTAAAACACGGTTTCGTATACCCCTAATTCTGAAATTAGTGTGGCTTTTTGGGGCTCCTCGTGGAAAGCTTTGCGGTTAATAATCGAATAAGTAATCCAATCTTCCTCACGCTCTTTAGTTCATCTTGGTAGAACAGGGAAAAAGCCTATGTGGTGGGTTCGACTCCCACAGGAGCGCACATTAATTACCAATCAGCTGCTTTTCATTAAAGGAAGGGCATGATTAAATCTACTATGATATTATTTCGCGGTCCTGATTGAATGAATCAACTATTTAATTTCATAGTAAATTTCTCCATCGGCTATATGGCATCTATTTTTCAAGTGCGAGAGATTGCCCCGGGGTCACATTTTTTCTTCTTTGAAAGATGGGAACGGGGGATCAACTCAATAATTATTGATAATAATGGCATTTCACTTCCGCGGCCTGTAACACATGATCAAGCCGTGCCCCTCCTTAAGCCTCTTTCTTCGTTCGTAATCAAGCCGAAGGAAGCAAGGATGATTGCTAGCCTATAAGTGTAAAGAAAGGATAGTCTTTCTCTAATCTTTTTAATCTTTTTTGAATTGGGACCTATCGGATTACCTCAGCTAGCTCTTCATAAAAGTTTAAACAAAAAAGTAAGTAATTAATCCTATCTTTTCTTTCTTTAGTCGGCTGTAAAGGAAGCTCAGCTCATTAGTGCCAAAAGCGGAAAGCAAGGCAGGGAAGCTAATTGCGACAGTCAAGGCAGGCAGACAAGAAAGACAGGTCAAGGTTGCTCAAAGATGCCAGTAGTCGCAGCTGAAAGAAAAAAAAGAGGAAGACAGCCGCCGTGAAAGCGTTCCACTCGCGCTTCTTTCTGTAAAGAGAATCAACCCTATCTGTTAAGGTAGCTTGCTTACTTAGTGCTTGCGCTAAGGAATACGGTAAGGAAGGAAACTAAGGCAGCTAAACCACTAGTACGAAGGAGCAAGCGCGTTCTATCCACTAACCATGTAAAAAAATGATGGTTAGTGCTCTAGAAACCCCTGTCTTGTATTAATCTCTTTTCTTTCCGAGTCTACTTGACTTCTTTTTCTTTATGCTGTTCTGTTCGGAAAGACCAGTAAGTGGTTTTGGCATATCTTATGCAATCGATTGATTCTATCAGGTCCATTCTTCGGTAGTGCATAGGCTCCGGCTTCTTCCTCTAGCCGAGCCACTACTTGCGTGTGTGTAATTCATGGCAGTTTTTATTATGGAGCTATTCTCTTTCTTGGATTTTCTTATAGTAGAGAGCGGTAAGTTAGTGCTGTTCTAAGGAAGTGGTAGCTGTTCCAGTACACAAACAAGGTGGGTTGGGGTTTAGGAGGTATTTTGAGCGCATGCTTGTTGCTTTAATAGAGAAAGGGCTTGGCATTTCACTCTTTGTTTCGGGGTTGTCACGGATTGGCCGGCCATACGGATAAGGAAGTCCAAGGAGTTTTTTCTTTTTGGAGGTTTCAAATCACATTAGCCATTCCATTCCTTCCGGATAACCTAAAACATGCAGGCCTACCTAAGAAAGAATAGAAAGGGTACTTTCTGATTTGAAAAAAGGGTTATATTACGATGTATACGATGAGATAAGAAGAATAAAACTGGCTCTTCTCTTGAGCCTATTTTGTTTGATTGATCTTGCCACTTAGAACTGGTAGGTAGGTCTGTCTTTCTCTGGATCCCGCTGAGCTGAAAGACATGAGACATAGATATAAAATCGTTTAGATCCGGACCGGGCTCTCGAAAGCTCATGTGACCGGAGGTGGGAAGATATGGGCTGGAAAAGCATGTTAATAATCACCGCAGGCCCTTATGCCCCGAGTTCTCAGCTTCTCCCCAGAAGTGGAACTAACTGGAGGGTCGGTATGCGAAGAGGGGCCTCCTTGTAACAGGAGTGAAGAATGACCCGACCCGGCCACAAGAAGACAGGCAGAGTGGCGGGGCAATGGTACCAGACGTTAAGGAGAGAGAAGTGAGTTGGTCTCGACGAGAGCCCAGGCGAGTCTCGTGTGTGAGAGTCTGACCGGGATTAAGGATATAGTTCCCTTCCTGGTCTGGGTTAGGGTTCCAAACCTGCCATATCCCCTAAAGCCCCAGAGCTCGAGGTCTACTTCTACCTAAATACATACAGCTTGCCTTACCACCATTTCAGAGCCAAGCCTCCCTTTCTGATAGAGGAGTGAGAAAGATATTTTTTCGGATCGCCTAATTCAATAGCTCAAAAATAGGTGGAGTTCGCCCTTTGAAGCACATAGTTAAGTGTTGCAACAGGGGGTTGTTCAGCGAACAGGAAGCAAACAAAGTCTCCATACCAACATTGAAGGCTTCGCAGCTATCCGGAAGAGAGCCTTACTCTATAGGGGTGCTAACGCTTTACTAATATAATATCAAGTAAGGGCTCTTCTTCTGTTCTACGAATCTAACTAATCTATACTACTACTAACTATAGTCAGACTAGGTCTTCTAGAGGGAACTAGCATAGTATGGTTTATATATTTTGTGCTACTAGAACCACAAGCCGCACTATACTATACTTGCCTGAACCTCCTAAACGAAGTACGCTTTGGCGAGCGAGAAGCAGCCGGGTATAGGAGAAGGGGCGGCTGGCTTAATAAAGATAGTAAATAGTTCAACTTGGTGGATAGTTCCTCGGCTCGGTTGAGTAATGTAGTTCGCTCGGCTCGCAGCGGGCTTGTTCTAGTGGAAAGAGATTTCTCTCTGGGAAAAACACATAAGATTTGTTCGCTAGAGCTTCATCACTGAATAATGGTGGCTTGACTTTTTGGAGAACTTCTTCGCGTGGGCGGCGTACGTACAAGGTAGTTTACTTGCTTACTTTAAAGAGGGAGGGTGTTAGAAATAAGCCACCGCCCGACGACGGTTTACAACACAGAGCGACCCGGGACATCGAGCGAAGAGCTCCAATGCGCGTATTCGGAGCTACGCGGATGCCGTAGTCGCAGAAGCCGGATCAACATCATGACAACGGCATTCTGGAAACTGTTAGGCCAGCCACAATTGGTCTAATGTCTGGGTGCGTATGGCGGTACACTGAGAGCACCTTTCAAGTCGGCTGACAAAGAAAAAAGGGTTTCGTCGTCTTTTTCCCGCTTTCACCTGCGATTGCGAAGGGATTTGAGGCCGGTTTTCAATTCGCTTCTCTCTCTCCGGCGAGGTTTGACTTCGCGTGGTGGGAAGGCCTTCGCTATTCGCATCTTCCCGTCCAGCAAAGAAAGTGAAGGGGAGCGGACAGCAAGTTGGAGGACGCTGCGGAACCGCGTAATTGATCCATCTGCGCTATTCCCTAATTGAAGCAAGTTAGAAAGCCTTCAGAGCCTCAGCCCCTACCATTTTTGAATAAAATGAAAGCTGACTAGCAATCGCTCGTTTTCTTATTAGCATGGGATTGGATGTTAATAATGAAAGACAGAACATCTATTAGAAGGCAATCCCCGGGGAATTCCTATCGATTTCCGATGGATAACAATCCATATTTCTCGCTCTCGCTCTTTCTCCCAATCAATCGCGGGGGTTCCGGGCATGAGAACGCAAGTTCCGGAATCGAACAAAACGTCCGAACGTCCGAGGACGAAAGAAAAAATGCTCCGCGGGGAACTCGTTTCATGTCGGCGTATTCGTGCCGGTTAGACGTCGGCCATGAAATCCATCACTATACCGAGCAGATCCCGGGCATTCACATCTCGGTCAAACGGAACTATGCGCGGTTCTCTCGTGAATCGCCTTCAGCAAGGTATGGCATTCAGGGTCTGAACCCGGGGAGAAATCTTTCTTCATAGATACAAGACATTCGTTGCTGATCTAAAAAGATCTTATCCTGTGGGCGTTAGCGGACGTTTTCATTCTTCAACCGGTCCTTAGTAGCGTTTCCAAAGTCAACCTAACCGGTTACTTTTGTGGAGACGCGCTAAAACAGGCCTATAGGTTCGCCTTTCTAATAGAAGAAGAGTAGATAATTAGATATAATAAGTATATATAATTAGCCAGATCATCTGAAGCATGAACAGAATCACCTTTGTTCCGAAGGCCTAGCGAGTTAAGCGAGTTCCTTTTTTTTTTTCAAGGCGGTCTTTTTCTTTCCCCGGACCGATGACTCGCTTGTTCAGTACTGCTAAAACTATTATAGGAGTATGCCGTCCCCTCAGGACTACCAGTAGTTTTGGTTGTTGAATCTCGTGCAAGTTAGGTTGTGGTTGTATTGGCTGCAAGCGGAACGTAGGCGCTTTAGGTGTGTGTTGACCATGCACTCTCGCGTCATGTAATGTCGTATGTATGATAGAGGTGGTGTGGTGATTGATCTCAATGCTAATGGTTATCCCCAAGGTTCAGCGAATGAATGGGGCTATGATTGTACCCGGATAGAGATGACGGTCTTCCTCTGATGTCTCCAAGCCGGCCATAATAGAATAGATAGGCAGAAGCAGCCAATAGCAGTCTGTTCTCGCCTATCGATAGATAGTAGGTTGCTTCCAAGCTCAAACCATTTGAAACTGAATTGCTACTTTATTCTTGTTATTGATAGAGTGGTATTCTCCGCCCCTGTCAAATAAAGTAGAGGAGAGAACTGGAAGAGAGAAGGAAAAGAGCACACAAAGGTTTACAAGTCTAATGGGAGAAGAATGGCTGACACGTTGACTGCCTTCGAGACTATAAAATATAACCCAAGTGGTCTAACCCCGGGGCGGACCCCAACCGAAAGGCGCTAGACGGACTAACGGCAAGCGAGATAAAGAAAGCAGCTGGCCCTATGGAACGGAAC
>JANFAM010000004.1:355000-390000 GCA_024362665.1 Prunus padus | reverse complement strand
TACCGGCGAGCGCTTCCAAAGGCGACCCTCTCGAGTTTCCGGCTGTTTCCTAGATTGAAGTAGCCTTTCGTCGCCCTACCAAACGAAAGAAGTCACTATCAAACAGCCCCCCCCCCTCTGTCTTTTCTCGCTTTGCTAATCTTCCCCTCTAACGCGGGCCGGGCGCGGGAGTAAGAAACCTAAGAGAGGACGCTCTTCTCTTAGGTCCTTTTTTTCAGTGCAACACAGGAAAGCGCCCTCTTTTTGTTTTGTCAAACCTGCAGCTTTCCAGATTTTGTATTGAACGCATGGCGTAGCTAGGACCTTCAAATCATGTTTGAGCCTATTTTCAAACCGCCCTATTTTTTATTTTATTTTTTACTAAGGCGGAATGCCCGCCAAGTTCAGATAAGGGAATGCTTTCCCCAACCATTAAAGGAAAGGCTCGACGAAGGGAGGGGGAAGGAAAACGCTTTCGGAGATAGAGATTTTATTTGTTTTTCATCGAAAACGAAGAAGGCCGAGGATGGCCTACGGTGCGTATTATCTGAGGGAACACGCTTTTCGACCGCGGTAGTATGATTGCCGGGCCCTCTCCTCGTTCCGCCCGCTGGCCTATTGGGATAGCAGCCTTCGGGCTTTGCCTGCCCTTAAAAAAATTCCGGCTCGGCCCGGGAAAGCGCTGGCAACAACAGAAAGGAAGGGGTCCATGTAGCTGCTGCGCCCGCCCCCTTCTTAGTCAATGGGGCAGCAGGTTCGGCATCTACTAGAAAAGAGAGAATCCGCTTCAGATAACCACTCCTCTGCTAGGCAGCGTGTCAAATGGCCGAGAGCGGACCTTTTTGGATATATAATCCAAGTCGAGAGTGGAGTTACAGGAACAGCCGTCTGATGGAAAACTACTTTCACGTTCGGTTCAGAGAGCACTTTTTCGTTGAGAATTCCTCGTTCCCTTTCGTGTAAATTCCCCTGCAACGAATTAAAAACTTGCAGGGCCCTCCTATCTATTTATTCCCTCTCTCGAGCCCCGAAGAAAACCCCCTCCCCTTCGGACTCCACATCTCTTTTGACTCTATATATGTGGGCACCTGATATCTATGAGGGTTCACCCACCCCAGTTACAGCATTCCTTTCTATTGCGCCTAAAATTTCTATTTCTGCAAATATTTCACGTGTTTCTATTTATGGTTCCTATGGAGCTACATTGCAACAAATCTTCTTTTTCTGCAGCATTGCTTCTATGATCTTAGGAGCACTGGCCGCCATGGCCCAAACGAAAGTAAAAGACCTCTAGCTCATAGTTCAATTGGACATGTAGGTTATATTCGTACAGGTTTATCATGTGGAACCATAGAAGGAATTCAATCACTACTAATTGGTATCTTTATTTATGCATTAATGACGATAGATGCATTCGCCATAGTTTTAGCATTACGGCAAACCCGTGTCAAATATATAGCGGATTTGGGCGCTCTAGCCAAAACGAATCCTATTTCGGCTATTACCTTCTCTATTACTATGTTCTCATACGCAGGAATACCCCCGTTAGCCGGCTTTTGTAGCAAATTCTATTTGTTCTTCGCCGCTTTGGGTTGTGGGGCTTACTTCCTAGCCCCAGTGGGAGTAGTGACTAGCGTTATAGGTCGTTGGGCGGCCGGAAGGTTGCCACGAGTAAGTCAGTTTGGGGGACCGAAGGCAGTTCTCCGTGCACCGGACACGTAGCTTATCGAATCCAGTTGCGACACGGATGGGAATGCATGCTACGAAAGATAGAGTCGAGTCTGATACATCAGCCGTCTACTCAATATCCTTGTATGAGTCCACAATCACTACACGAGATGAACCTTGGTTTGGTGAATTGAAGTTGACCTTAGGTGTAATAGGGACTCCCAGTTACTGTGCGCGATCGTATACTGAGGTGCTCCCCGCCGGTTGTTGGAACGACGCGAGCCGGGCCGGGCCTCGATTCAGAAAGATGAAGGGCCAAAGGTACAGTATAAATGGGGGTTACAAATTCTCCATCTCATTGGGGGCGGAAAACGAATAGACATCTCGATGTGATACAGCCTTTTCTATTTTAGTTGGTAAAGAACGGCGAAGTCCATCCGAACCGTCAATGAAGAATAAAGAGGAGAGCAAAGCGCCAATGGCACGCGAAGCGCATGCGGAACAGGCACGGAGAAAAAAGTGTGGAGGAGAAGCAGCCCGAGCTCATTCCCTTCGCTTCCTGGGCCCAAAGCAGTGCAGTCTTTCCTGGCCAAATCAAGGATTTGGGGCTTCTTGCTACGCTACTTAACTATATAAAAAAATACATTTTTGTTTTAGTAATATATATGAATAGAAAGATAGATCCATCCATCTATCCTATCTGATTTCGATTTTGATATCTAAAAGAATAGATTTCATTCAACGTTTGATTCAAAGAACTGCGCTTAGCCCCCGCTCATGAAACGGCTCTGCTGCAATGGATGGCAGAGGGTCCGTAGTACCCAAAGCGCTGGAGTGATCCAGTAGCCGGGAAGGGGCCTAGAAGTGCCTACTACTATACCACACTACACTTGGCTCTACACATTTACAGAGCTAACCCCTGCCCAGTCCTGGCAGAGCTAAGGGCTTCAATCCTTATTCCTTATCCCCATCTTCGCCCAGGCTAACGGGGCCTTACTTATTCAGGGGAGAGTAGAGCCTCGAGAAGCACTGTTGAGAGGAAGAACCTTGGCTCCTTTTCATTCTCTACAGGGTTCCAACCCTTTCTTCAACATAGGTGACAACAGGCAGGGCAGAGATGGAAGAGATCGAACACGGGAATAAGAAGCAAGCTCGCTGTCCTTTTTTTGATAGAGGGGATGGAGAAAGTGGACAAAACAGACTCGCATTTCCCAGTCGGGTTCCTTTTTCGTCTCGCATTTGTCATAGAACAAATACGGAAAAAGAATCATATTGAAAACGTTCCTAACCCACCAACCCCTTCCTTCGTAGAGCCGTGCATTGTAAGTGATCCGAACCCGCCCGGAGCGAGCCTCCCATAGAGGCAAGTGAAGTTAGTGAGCCGTATGATGGGCAACTATCTCCTGCGGTTCGGAGAGGACTCAGCTGTTAGTTAGAACCCCCTTGGTTTCGGGGTGGACCCTTTCACTCTATTTTATTATATACGCTTAGCGAAAAGAATGTTTTTTGATACGCCTAGGACATGGATTCTATATGAACCAATGGATCGTGACAAGTCGTTACTACTAGCAATGACTTCCTCTTTCATTACTTCATCCTTTCCATATCCCTCTCCCTTGTTCTCAGTTACTCATCAAATGGCACTCAGTTCATATCTTTAAGTTCGATCATTGACAAGGTTCAAAGAAAGGGTGGCCATTGAAAAATAATCGATTCCAAACCCCAATGCATCACCTGAAATTGCTAGTGTAATATAGTATTCGACAACATAACTTCTTCAAATCTACGTTTACGGCTACGTTTTTTCAGAGGGAAGGCCGCCCTACTTATGAAATACGTACTTCAGTCCACTGCTAGAAATATCAAATATCGAAGTTAGTTGGTGGAAACGCCGGGAGAGGATCTGGATCCAAATCCACCATGAGGGCGGTTCTCTTCTTTCTTCTGGATGTTTTTTGGTTTCAGCACCTATTAAAAAACACGGGAAAATAAACTTTTTTTACGTAAGGATTCTTTGTTCATTTTCTTGATCTCCACACTTACTGGAACCCCTATTCCTATAAAAAATCCCGGGAAAACAAGCTTTTTTCAAGGTTTTTTTGGTCGTCGTAAAGGGAATTGAGGATTTCATCCATTTTTACCGGGAAAACGGAATTATTTGAAGAAGTT
Organism: Prunus padus; assembly: GCA_024362665.1. NCBI lineage: Eukaryota > Viridiplantae > Streptophyta > Magnoliopsida > Rosales > Rosaceae > Prunus > Prunus padus. The sequence goes on along the minus strand of JANFAM010000004.1, from coordinate 386,184 downwards.
TCTGTCTCCCCTTAAAAACCCCATTCTTCTCCTTTTTAGGTTGCTTCAGAAGCTCAAAATATGTACTGATATCCGGCGTGAAGAGCTATTTCCATCCAGGGTACACAATTGGGTTGTAAACTCAATTTTTTTTCGTGCTTAAACGAGCTCTCAGTCCGTTTTCGGAGATGAGGAGAAAGCCTTTTTTCGTCTTGAGATTCTAATCGATGAGTAGAAATGGTTCTAAATAGTACGAATACTACCATACACATAGAATACAGGGGGCACAAGGCCTCCTCTCGGTCCGTAGAGTAACTGTAGCTGCTTCAACCACCTTAGAGTCCACCTACGTGGGAGACAGAAGGATTCTACAAACAAGGGTTTACAAACGGGAAGGCAACGAAAGCCTTTTCGCGATTCGCCGACAATGATAGAGGGGGCATGGACCTTATAAGTCCTGGTCTTTAAGCTTTAATGGGCCCTCAGGGAGAGAAGGGTGCTCGTAGATCAGAGTAAGCTAAGTTCCGGTAAGCAACCCCTTTTTAGAGCTAAAGAGTTAAGGCATTAGGCTTATACTTAGGATCGTGAGAACCAGTCATAGTCTTTATTATTTGTTTGTGCGTTCATCTCTCCATCTAAGAAATGGTCTCTTCCACGAAAGTGCTTGAAGGAGAAATAAAGATAAGCTCTCCGTAGGGTCCCCCGGGATATGGGACGCGTGTCTAGTTCTCATTGGAAAGGAATCAGCTGAATATTTCTTCTGTCTCCCGCCTGACACAGTTTGACACGCGGTGATACCTGATTGGCTCCAAATCTATAGTTGTAGAAATAATAGCATTCAAACAAGCACGCGGGAAAAAGCAAGCGTCTGATCAGATCCATCTGCGAGGTAGGCCAAACATCTTTTTCCTAAGCGAGGACGGAGCTGGCGAGTGACGATTGCCCTATCTCTTAAAGGGGTTTGGAACCCGGGGTACTCTCTGACAGAATTGACGCTTCGCGTGGGCGCTCTATTATTGCCTCCTATTCCTGAGGGGTGATCGGGGTTGCGTGGCGATACCCGCGAAAAAAAGGACTATTCGCTCTTTGGGGAGGGCCTTTCGTACTCAAGGGAGAATTATTGAGCGCACTAAAATCTAGTGGATGGGTTCAATATTCATGAAAAGCCAGGTTTGAAATGATCCATGTTACGGAACCAAGACAACCTATCTTACTAATTAAAAAAGGGTTAAGGGCCTCCAACGCCTATAAATAGAAGCTTCTTTCGGTCTCTCTTTGGCAAAGGGAACTTAGAAGTCGGCAAGAAAGAGCTTTGAGTAGCCATGGATATCGCTAGCAGACTTGCGATAATTGAGCAACAAATACGTCAGGTGGAAAACCAGAAGCTCCAACGGGAGCAAACGCTGGGTGCGTTCTGGGAACATCTGCCTGCTATCGATCCAATTATCATACGAGATCGTATGCTTTTTCTCCAGAACGAAATACGCACTCTCGAAAACAGGAAGAGGGCGCTGCTCCAAGAACGGGAGGGGCTCCTTGTGGAGGTTGCCATCCTCCGTGACCCACCCACTGGGGAGACTGGAAGAAATTAACAAGTGCTTAGCTCAGTTTCCAGCACTGTTCATTATTATGTTTAATTAAGTTCTATGTCTTTTGTTAACTTAATCTTAATATGTTGTTAGTTAACTTTGTAATGTTGTGTGGCTGAAAGTTGTCCATGTGTAAGCTTTCTATTGGATGTACTCCTATGTATAAAAACTGTAGTGCTGGAATGAAGAAGAATAAAAATCTGCTCTGTTCTAGTCGTGCAGAAAAATTTCTGATTTGAATTATTTAGACGATTCTATTGATTTCTTCTCGGTGCGGGTCTATCCCTAGGACTCCTTCTCGTGAACTAGGGTCAAATAAATAGATGGATCGCCCTTTCCTGTCCTGGAAGTTGATCCCCGTTGCCCAAAGCGTTCTAAGAGTCAAGTAAATGGTGGGACCTCCTTCCGGGAACTCCGATTAACTTATCTTATTGAGCCCCTCTCCTAGGGTTGGTTTTCTCATCTGACCTGAGTTAAGTAGCTCTCTTGTTCTTGGCTGCTAGACGAGGAGCTGGGTAGAGAGATAATAGATCCTCCCCCTAGGATGGTAGCTTCTATTCCTTGATTGCCCTGTAAGTTAAATAAGGGATTCTAATGCTTCTTGAAGCGGCATAAACTACTACTATATAGAGTCTTGAGTGCCTTCCCCTCGGAAACCAACTAAGGCAACTCCGATTGAATGCAGAATCCCGCTAGCCATTAAGTAGGTTTAGTCAGTTCACTAGGAAGAAGTAAACCACTCACCCCAACTTTATAATGGGCCGGTGGAAGACAGAAACGTCTATTTTCCAAGAAGCAAGTGAGCAAATTCCCAGTTGTTACAAAGAGAGCTAAACAAGTCAATGCGCATCGTGGAACTATACTATATGTTCCTCGGCCGGATCAAGCAGCAGGGTTGCTTCAGAAGCAAGTAAAGGCTCAAGGCAAGCTCAGGTCACCAGAAAGTGGGCATCAGAAATAGGCCTTTTTATATTTCTAAGCTGATCGAGACCCACTCTTCTCAATAAATGCCACTATCAATAAAAAGGGTTATTCACATGTATTTCCCGCCCATTGCACTGATCAGAACCGTACTTAACTTACCAATCAGAATGCCGTGGTGGAACCGCAGGGACTGCAAGGTGAAAGCATGACTTTGATTCAACTGATCGGTCGGTCTACGCCCTTCGTGGAGCATGCAGTTCTCCCGAAAAAGACTTGTTAGAGAAGAGGGGGCTATTTCGTATCAAGGTTTGGAAGAGATATGTACTAGAAGCGACTCCTTGGCATAAGCACTAAGTGAGTTACTCCCTAATCTTCTGATCAATCCCACAACGGAACCTTCTAACTCCTCCTATCTTGTAGCTGCTTTTGCCATTGGTGCAGATCTGATTGAAGTAGGTGAATCAAAGGATATCTCAGACAGGCAAAGTCATTCTATGAGCACTTGTGCCACTTTTATAAGGCTTGCTAAGACGCCCCAACATGCAATCTCCAAGTCGTGGAATAAAGCTTTCTCTATAGACTTGTGCCGTCTGGGGATGGATCTAGTATTCCAGTAGCTGAGACTGAGGAAAGGTTAGCCAAGAGATTGTACGATTCTTCGACTCCCATCAACTCCCATTTGACTCCTAACGCGGAAAGAAAAAAAGATAAGACACACATCTGGTTCTGAAGTAGTGAACTATGTTTGTGCAGAAAAGCGTTTCGTTGTTTTTGGCTGAAAGGCCAATTCATTCTTTTTCCAGTTTCGTTACACATAAGGCATAAGGAATAAAGCTACTATAGGAATAGGAATAGGGATAAGGGTTAACCAGCGGGAGAGGAAAGAAATGCCCTTGTTTCTATCCGACCGGCATCCCCAAGACAAGAGAAATATCAGTCGGTGAGGTTCGGATCGATCGGATCAACGGGAGCGAAAGCAGCTCGGAGAGAAAAAGAAAGTATGGCGTCTTTGGTCTTCTATGGAAGTCTTGGCTGAATCACTTGATCCAGTTAATCAAGAATCTTCTGACGAATAAGAATTGGAATTCACATCTGAGCAGTAAGGGAGGGGAAAAAGTAGTAGGATTCAGAGAAAAACCAACGGCGGAAAACCGCTCCCCTTTCAGTCGAGCAAGTAGATTCAGCGATTATTGCTATTCTTTAACGCCCCCGAAGATTCATTAACATTAAGTAGCGTACGCCTGGTTCACCGCTAAATACACGAAAGAAGAACGGCTCTCCCGTTTGATGACTAAGGGAAGGTAGTTTACTTGCACTTATGCTTGAGTAAGGCTCCGAAGGAGAGGCTCAAAAGGCTCCGAAGGAGAAGTAGGATTCTAGACGGACAGGAAAAGCATAAAGTATGAGGTTAAGATAGATTAGTCAAACTGCTCTAAAGTTATAAAAGAAAAGGTCCCAGTTCTCCTTTTTTAGTAGATGGCTCGCCCGGTTGACTGCAATAGCAGCTGTTGCCGAAAGTGCTTATGCTTACTAAGATGGGTCACTTAGCGGTAAAAGTAGGAATGATTCCGTGGATCAAGGACTTTTCCGCTGTCTACAAGGACGGAATTGGGTTTTTAACACAGTTATAGTTGCTGCCAGAAGGTGCTATGCTATTACTAAAGCGGGGCACCCGCGATGTGGAGAGTAAGACTTATTTCTGTTCCCCGGGGCTTCTTTCCCCAGTGCCAGATCTTGTTCTTTCACCTGTGCCCATGGAATTCTTTCTACTGTTCACTGATTGATCGAAATCCGGAAGCCAATTCTAAGTGCCGGTTTAGTTGAAGGATCCCGCGTACCATCAAGTGCAGATTGAGTGCCATATCCCATTTTCGTTTGTTGCCTATATCAGGATCGAGAGTAAGGGGACGGGGTTGATTCGGAACCTACTGATCCTCTGAAGAGCCAATTGTAGTTGATCCACCTGAGGCAGTAGTTAAGGCAGTTTCAGTCGATCCAGCCGCAACGGAAAGACCCACTAGGTAAGGGCTTACTACAAAAGAAAGGTAGTTTACTTGCTTACTTTAAAGAGTAAGGCTTTCCTTGAGTTTTCAATAACTAAAGCGCTAACGAGCAAGAAAACGGATGCGCGTTAGCGCAACGGCTCGCGCAGCTCAATCCCTTGCTTGTTGCTTTCGAGCCGGAGCTTTCTGGGTAGTGCAGTGGTCCGTGAAGGTTAAATCACACTTGTGTTAAGCAAGCAGAGTAGTCAAGCCAGAGAGGAAAAAAAAAGCAAGAAGCGGTTTTCGTTCGATCGACGGAATCCATCGTACTTTCACTGCTGTGGACCGGCTTTCATAAAGCACCCTTGGGCAGCAGCAACTATTGAGATCCAATTCCGAGATCAATTCGACAATGAAACTCTTCAAGCAATGATCTTCTCTATGTCATTTCTCTTGACGCGATACAAAAGACGACTTTCGAGAGTCACTTAGCCCCCTGACCTCTAAAGACGCTGTGTGGGCAAGTCGATCAAAGTAAGAGCAGGGAGGTAATATTTACAGTTGTTGTAGTACGACTTTTTATTTCCTGTTCGGTCTTTCAATAAGTAGTCAGTTGCAGGCTAAGAAGCCTCGTAGTCAGACTTAACATTGATTAAAGCAGCTGTTGGAGAGAAGGCACCAGTCAGACCTGCAGCACCGGGTAGTACGCAGCGGCAGTTTTTAATCATACAATGTGTACTCGAAGTCTGACTTTTAGCGGTAGTCAGCTGTCCTCGTTCTCCTCTTTTCATTGCCCTATTGAGTAAGGGTCGGTGTTTGCAAAAATGTCGAGCCGACGGGGTCAGGTACCAGTAGTGACAATGGCAAAGGGGGGAGCTGGACACTAGTTGTGCTAGTGGAATGACCCAACTGGACCTAGTCAGCCCGAACCGTTTTGCGGTTCTAGAGGACCCTGAACAATAAGAGGCAAAGATGCCAGATCTGGACACTTCTGAACCGGAAGAGATTGCGCAGGATGAGTGTCTGGGTAACAAAGCCGAGAAGGGTGTAGTCAAGGGGATAACTCCCGAGGAGAGTGATTTGGCCCATAGAAGCGAGGATCTGGAAGAGAGGGTTGATACTGGGTCAACTATGACAGTGACTGAGGGGGACTTGTTCTGTGATAAACAAATGACTCCAAACAAGAACCCCAGGGCAGCCAATCGTAAGAAAAGAGGTGAACCTGAGAAGAGCAGTAAGAGTAAGCGTTCAGGTGCTGGTGCTATGACCTTAAAGGCGGAAGATCCTCCCCTGGTTCTAACCACCCTGAATGAAGAGTGGGCGAACAAAATGCAGAACATATCAGAGATGTAGAATTCTAAGAAAGAGGGGGGAAGGGGAAAGTCAAGGCCAAAGAACAAAAGACAAATAAGGGCTACACAAGACGAAAAACCAGAGGCAGCGCTAAGGCGCGAGGGGGATGTGAAAACAACAACAGTTCCACATGAAGGTCCTTGGAATGGAAGAAGGATCGGTAAAGTCGAGAAGCAGAGAGAGGCCAAAGATTATATAAGAGCGCAAGAGGAAGATTTGATTGGCTTGGTGGAAACCAAAGTGAGGAGTGGAAAGGCGGCCAGAATTACCAGATGCTTAGGAAAGGATTGTAGTAAAGCCATTACTGTGGAGAATGAAGCCGGTAACGGCAGAATTTGGCTGATCTGGAATATGTAAAAACATCTTATCAGGGAATGCGCATTGACTCATTCTATCTTGATAGAGAGATTTCGAATTCGACGAAATGAAGTACGGAGTGCCCGCTACTCGTTCATCATTCAGACAGATGCGCCTCTCTCCCAGTCGTCCGGGCTCATCGTTCAATCAATCATTCGTACGGGGAATAGAAAGTGGCCGGAGTGGCTTTTATGGGTAGAATGCTCCTCCCGATTCTCCTGATGTAGCTGGTTTTTCCGGCCAACCACGGTCGATCCGGCCACTTTGACTGCTGCCAAATCCTTCTTTAATGGGAGGATCTTCATCCCGACCACCAGATCCTTCTTCTTCTAAGTCTTACGCAGCTATAGTGGAAAAAAAACTCTCGTCTGTCACCTTTACAACATAGGCCCCTTCCCTTTTAAAAGCCCGATCTCTCATCAAGGAGAGCCGGGGTGTGTGCTTCACTTATGTTATGATGAGATTCACAGATCAGTAGATCCATTACGCTTTTCTTTGATAGCAAAGTTATCCTCAGGCCATCCTCTGTAGATGAGATTAGACCTCATGTTCGCACTCACTGGATGATGAACAGCGAAGTTCATATTGAATTACTCGATCCAAGGCAGTTATTATGAGGTTATCATCACAAGAAGATTTCATTCAAGCTTGGACCAGGGAATCTCTCGTCATTAAGGCTTATTATTTCGTCTCCTTGGTTTGATCTGCGGTTTGAATCTTCTATTGCACCACTTTTGATCTCTCTCCTAAACCTTCCCCTTAATTTCTTCAATCCAGACTACCTTAAATCTATTGCAGGGGTGATAGGTAGGGCTCTGAGATTCGATGGCCCAACGATAGGGTTGGTGTGGCCAGACCACTGCGCAAATATAACGCTCGCGTCTGCGTGGAGATAGATCTCTTAAAGCCTAGGCCAAATCGGATCTGGTTAGGAATGGGTGCAGGAGGCAAATGGCGGAAAATCATCTACGAGAGAGTTCCTAAGTTTTGTTCCCACTGCATGCTTCGAGGCCGCGACAATGAAAGTTGCGGACATCTTCCTCAACCTATGGAAAAAAGAGAAAAAACACATGGTTACGCTTTCGAAGCTAGCTAGCTTAAGTTAAGCCGTTGCGCGCAAGGGCGCTAAGAGCTGCATTCATTAAGACAGATTGAAAGTCTGTAGTTGACAAGAAAAATAGGCAATGAAAGGTATTCAAGTTACGTTGTCAGTCTACGGTATCGAAGCTTCGGCTTAGTCACAATCTACCTTCCCTCTTGTTTCAGAGGGAATGTTAGGAGTTCCCCTTATGTGAGGAGTGAGTAACGAGTGAGGAAAGCTCTATCAAAGGTATAAGAGTGGACTTCTAACTAGTAGCTAGTCTGAGGTAAACGACTGAACGATTGGTAATTGAGTTCAGGACTGGTAATTGAATCATAGACTAAGCATTGTGAAGAGCTCAACTTATTATAATGAATGCAATGATTCTGGGCTATTTCCGAACTCTAATGAGGAACGGAGAATCACCCATTAAAGCTGTGGAAGTAGGGATTTAAGCATTCATTAAAGCAAAGTAAACGATACACGTTGATTGCGCGGATAAGCTTTCTTTCCTTCTAACGAAGGCAAGCCGTTAGTCAAGAGGTTAGTTACCAGTTCTTCGTTCATAGGTACTCCCTTGCTCCACCTTTTCGGCCTAGTCACTCTCTCGCCTTATAGCTAGGAGTGTTCAATAAGAGTTGTGAGTGACTCTAAAAGAGAACAAGCTGTCAAGAGTGAAGTCAACAGAGTCGGTATCAACACCTAAAGTCGGCAATCACTCTCTGTCCAAAGTTAGGAGTTCCGTTACTAGTCATCGACTCAAAGAGTCAGGAAGGACAGTGTAACCATCCCTCGTTAAGAGGAAACTGCTTCTAATGCTATTTAACTGGGCAATTTCATTACTTTAATTCAGCGGGAAAATCTATCTTAAAGCGGAAAGACAGATCGCTTCGCTTAAGCTCGGGCAAGAGCGCGCGCTAAAGACGAATAGCCAAGCAAAGGGAGGTAGGGAAGGAAAAGATTCGATACTAAAGAGCAATAGGGCACTCCTAAGCGAAGAAGGCAGTGAGCTCGGTTCAGGAACTTGCCTGCATGAATTAATCTTTCGAGAAAGCACGGTGCTTTGTAAACCGTCTAACAAGTGTCTTGTGAAGTTAGCGACTATAGTTTCGTTTTCGGGATTGGATTACTTCCCTGCGTTAGAGGGAGTTATGAGTGAGTAGCTACTATGGTCAAAGCCCCATATGCTATCAGATTCATAGAGTCTTTATTGCAGGAAAGTGGAATAGGTATATATGTGGATTTGTAATTGGGAGTTCCTCTTTCAAGACAAGACAGAGTGCAGTTAGCGACTCAGTCCACAGATTCGGCTTAGTAACAGATTAACAGAGTCGGGTTAGCAGTCCTCGCTCCACAGATTCGGCTTAGTTCAAATATCCCTAGTTTGATAGCGGAGTTAAGTGGAGAAGTAACTAGGAGAATCAAGACAAGCAATACAGGAAGGAAGAGGTTAGGGGTTTGTTTAACGAAGGGTAAGCTTCAACTATTAGAGACTTTAGAAGTGCACTGAAGGCAATAAAGTAAGGAATAGAGGTTACGGTTGAACGCTAAGCTTCAACTCATTTTTTCGTTGTAGTCACCAATTGTGAAAGAGGAAAACCACTTCTTTGTGGTATCAATTGATATTTTTTTTTTTCGTATATAGGGGATAATCAGTAAATAACACAATTTCACTAATGAAATGGATCGACCCGTTCAGTATAATTCCGAAGAAAGATACGCTTAACTATAAGCCAAATCTGAAGCCGTTTCAGGCGCATAAACAAAAAGGCGCCTTCGGATACAGAGGGGCTACTCTAGTCCTAGCTAAGTAAGGAACAGACTCTCCAAACAGAAGTACGTACTGCACGGCCGAGGAAGCATCCGAAGCATCTAAAGTCGAATAATCCGAATCCGTTGAATAGGAAGCCTTTGACCCCGTGGGCGATGCCCCATGTAGTCCATGCCCCCGCTCCCTCAATTATTAGCCGACTCGATCCATAACTTGCCGGTGGCTCTCCCTCCGACCATGGCACTGAATCTGCAGAAACTAAGCCAGAATTTGTTCTCCTTCTTATTCCCACCCAACCCGGGCCGGCCGCATCGGGATATGCAACTGCAGTAGCTGGAACAGGAAGGAATCCCTTAGAGGGGCGACTAACTCGTAATGGTCATGCCCTTACTTTCGATGGATCGGATCGATTGGTTCCACCCAGTCAACCGCGCTCTATTGCTGGTGCGTATGCAAACCACTGGATCAACGAACCGCGGAACCAAAGGCGAACCAGCTGGGCGAGCTCAGAAGCGGCTGGTATCTACTCAACAGCTTTCCCTGACCGCCCCTCGGCAGGAGTGCAAGTACCGGTCAACTGCCTCTTCTGCACCCTCTCCTGGCTCTCCAAATGATTCTGTTTCTCTGGCCACTGCTTCCCTTCTATTTATGCATATAAATCCCGGCCAGCCACCTCTGCCTCTATCTGTCCCGTCCCCGTTCTAATCTACGACTACCCTTGTGACCGGAACACCTGTATCTGGGCCCGGCGGCCAAATCTCCTTGTTTTGGCTAGCGGGTCGACTGATCTAATTCAAATGGCTTTCCCTCACCAACAGCACTTGAAGAAGCATCTCCTCCCGCGATTCACCGGACTTCGTAGCTTGAACAACCAGTCCTTTTCCTTGTTCCCATGCTGAGGCAGCACCAACAAATCAATCCATCGAAGTTCATATTGAAATACATAATATGGATGCCTGTTTGCCGTTGCTGATTCGGATCGATCTCAATCAATTGATTGATAAGACCTGGGAAGAGATGAGTTGATTGACCATTGAACGCCTTCTATCCGCTTATCCCGCCGCGCCGTTATTGGAGAATCAATTGGTAGAGATCCTGGTTGGTATTCCCCTTCTGGGTTCGGGGAACGGAACAAAGGGAACAGGGGTAAATAAACGCCTGGTGAATCCATAGATAGAGATGAATGGGCAGAGGACTGATACCCCGTTCCTTCCGAAGAATAGCTGGTAGGTCCCACCATCCAATAGTCGGATGTGGCGGTTCAACAATCACTCCATCTCGTATCCACCCCTCTCTCTCCCTCCATGATCACCTCGGCCGAGCCAGTCGGATGAATCAATCTATCTGCTGCATCCAGCCCGCTACAAGTGGAGATATGCCTTGCCTGCTCCCCCACCCAACTCGATTCAATCCGATACAGCATTCGGCCTGGCATCGAAGTCCTCTTTCCCCTTCAATCTTTCCCGCCCACATCTAAATCATTATATAGGGATGAGCAAGTTGATTAAGTCATAGCTCTTGACCCTGCCACCTCTCGCGTCTAACTCTAGTGTATAGTGTCTAGTCTGTCTAAGATTGTCTGCATAAGATCGTCTTCATCTATATAAGACCCTTATATAAAAGGGGGAGCTATCAATATAAGTAGGAGCATCATATCTTAGTGAACAACTGCTTGTTTCAGAGAATCCTTTGTGTACCATACTAGTCCGCTATCAGACGATTCTTTCATATGATTTTATTATGAATTCTAAGACTATGAAGACTGTATCTATATAGAGGAAATAGGACTAGAGGAGTAGCAACCTATTATGAAGTAGGGTCCTCGAAGCCCGTTAACCCCGGAAGTAGAAGGAAGCCCGCCAATAAAGTTCCCAAGCCTTCAAGCCAACCCCAGGCAAGAAGAAGGAGGATCCCTTAACAAAACAAGTGCTCCTATCTCGCTAAGTGAGTTTGCTTTCCCGTCCGTCCTCTCCTCCGCTAGTAGCTGGTTATAGAGCTTCCGCTGGGTGACGGAGTGAGGGCATCGATCGAAAGAATAAGGGGATCTCAAGTCTGGAAAGGCCGACTCAGGAGAAGGCCTTTGTTTTTGTTTAAAAGCGTGCTTCCCTTGCCAGGTCTTGCATCTCAATACGGTATGGTGCTTTGGCGTCCGTCCTCGCCCATTTACTAATTAATAGAAGGAAAGCGAGTATAGCACTAAAGAGAAAACTGTGAAGTTGATAGAAGCTCGCGTCAGCTGCGTCTGAACTGCTGATAGCTGGATAAAGAAAGAGAGAAAAGACCCTGCTTACAAGCTCGAATAGGGAAGAGATGATGCGGCTACTAGGATAAGAGCGGGCCGACCTTAGAACAGGACTGCCTCTCGTCTTCAATCGAGGGTTAAGAATTCCTTCTAGAACTAGAAGCACACTTACAGTATGTATCCCTCTTATTCCCAGAAAGAAAGGAGCTCCCGTGGAAGTCCTAAAAGACATGATAGGAAACCAGTAAAAAAACCTGCCATTAATTAATAAGAAGAAAGCAAAGGGAAGAGGTACCCCGCGTGAACCCAGGAAAGCCAGACCAGATCGGGAGAAAGGGGCACAGTCCTATATTTAGGAAGAAATGCACCACTTGCTTCGCAACCTCTATCCCTACAGAGTAGACTATTTTTAACGTAGAATAAATGTGAATCTAATCGTATTAAATATCGTCTGATTATGAGACGGTACCCGATCCCATAGAAGAGGAATGCCTCTATTTATGCATTTATGCCTTTAGGCAGGGGAAGAAAAATCACTCTATTTTAAAGTACAGTTCAGATCATGCAGATTCAATAGCAACAGTATCCATGATAGTGCCGACTCATACTAACAACTGGAGGGTTGACTCAATATCAGGATAGCCAGGCTTGGTTACCTCGTTGAATGGCCCTTGAATGCCGTCAGAGTGAATGGGATTCGAGGAACCTAGATAGGCACACTCTCAGGAAAGGCCCGGTCTGTAGTTCCCATGTCCCCATTGGGGAGACAATCCAGAGGAAGAACGAGGGCCCGAAGGGCAACCATCGCTCATTGAATTGAAGAAATCGATCACCTTGTACGCAGTACAAAGAAAGTCAAAGAACACCATGTTCATGGAGAAAGCCAAGCGGGCTCGTTGCCTCAGGCCATAGACATCGTACCACAGGCCCATTTCTTACAAAGACAAAGTGATAGCTTCGGAGGCTAGCATAGCTAGAAGGTACATCCGGGACTTCACCGACGAAGAAGATATGGAATCGGATGCAGAGGTATAAATCCATACAAAGTTCACATTGGCTTGTCAACGGAGGAAAAGAATACGCAGTCACTGGTCTCTGTCGGTTATCGTCAAACCCTTCTTCATCCACAACAGATGTGCACCGGCTAACCGGCCTAATCGGACCTACTTATGAGAGACACACATGAGCTATCTATACACAACACCCTTCTTTTCGATTCGATGGATCTTTCGTTTCTTCTTTTGTGTCTTGTTCCGTATCTAGGTAATAAAACCTTCGGGAATCAACCCCTGACTAAAGCTCCATAGATGGCCCCAACTTGATCGACATAACATAAATAGCTGAAACAATTCCATGAGGGTGGTCGGATGTATAAGAAGATATGGGAGGTGGATTTCCAATGGATCCGCATCGATACAAATCCCAAACTCCTTGTCCTGGAGAATAAGAGGTGGAAAGTCAAGTATCTAATCCGAATAGTAAGGATTTCTTTCCCTGGGCAACTATCCTTATCTTCAAAAGAAGCAGGATCTCTGGTTGCCCTTCGGGCCCTTCACAATTCGTTCGAAGAGATAACCACCTTTCGTTTGGGCGCCTACTATACACATTCTATACACCTGGATCATCTAGAACTAGATGAGGCCGGGAATCAACCCCGAATAAAACAGTTCCAACCGACCTAGTCGGATAAGCGGATAAGGAGGAAATCATCTAATTGTTTGAATCAGAGAACCAGAAATGAGAGTAAGGTTCCGTAGAGCCGATGAGAGTAAGGTTCCATAGAGTCGAGGAGGGATTTGTCGAATTTGAATGAAACTTCTATAACGAATAGGTGCTTCAATCGGCCACTCATTGGAAAGAGATTTATACCCAATAGCTATGTACCTTCTCCACCTGTACAGCTTCCTTCATCCGGATAGCCGCCTCCATCTGCATATCCTTATCCATCTGAATAGCTTTATCGGGAACCACATTGGATTAATTCATTAGCCTTTATCCCATAGTATCACCGACTCCGGACTCACTATCTATATCATTGGATATTTCCCCTGGTCTAGGATGCCACTCCGGCACATCTGACTAAAGCCCCAACGTATCTAGGAAGAGAATGAGGAAAGGGGATAAGTCTACAGCTAGCCTCGAGGTCTATTGGGCCAAGCTCTATTAGTAGGTTAAAGCAACCTGGTCTCGGATGCCAGGTATAAATCCAATAAAGTGTTTGAAAAGAAAACCGGTTCCAGATCCAACCGGCCCGGTAGAGAATGTGGATGAGGATTCGCTCGCCCCTCCATCTATCTTTCTTGGTGTTCACCCCCTTACCCCCACGTACATAATTCAACCTGACGCGCTGCGGTGCCCTTTACTTTTTTTCGTACATTTGCTAGCAAACAGAAAACAACCTGACGCAATTACAGCCAAAAAGACGGGGTTTATGGCAATTGATGACTCAGTAGACGAAGGAGATGCAAGAGAATCAACTACTTCAGAAACAGACTCAACAGAATCAACAGCAGCTCATGGAGAAACTAGATCAACAGAATCCACGGATTCAAAGTAAAATAGATCAACGGATTCAACAAAGTCACCTCGATCCAATGATTCTCCTTCGGAAACTACTGAACCGTAGGCTACAGTGGCACTCTTTTTTGGCTCCTGAACCCCCCTGTCGAGCCAGTAAAAAAGCCGTATCGCGCAGGAGCGACTGATTCTGATAGCAAAGTATACTGAGTCCTCAATTGCTGCATTTTACCTAGTTTCATCAGAAGATTGAGTTGAATCATCAGCAGTAGTATCTTGATTGGCCCACTTTGAGAGTTCCGTTCCATCAGTTGATCGAGTCGAGTTGAAGCAGCTTCAGTTGATTATGTTGAACCTATCTTTAGCTGATCTTCAATTGCATTTCATAGACAACTCATAGCAGAGGGTGGTCGTAGATCAGAAAGAATTAGGCTTCAACAAAGCCGTAGCTTGCAACTGGGCCTTAGCTTGCTTGGCCTACGTGCGCTAGTAGCAAACAGCAAACGGAGATCTAGTGTAATCAGTTGATCGAGTTGAATCAGCCAGGAGGGCGGCTGCTGTAAAGGCAAGGATGGCAGATTCTGTAAAGGCAGTTTCATCATCAGTTGATCTCGTTTCATCAGCTTATGTTGATTCTTTTGCTTCTGCAGATCATCGCTTACGCTCTGTTGCACATCCTGCATCTACTGAGTCCCTAAAGGAACACAAAAGCTTACTCTTCAATCTCTCTTCTCCTCTCTTTCATCTCCGTCGTCTGTTTTGGTAATATAGAAGGGCAAAGCTGAACTAAGTTGCTTTTATGGAAGATCTAGTTGTAGCTGAATGGGATTCGTTTTAGACTGGGCTGAGCCTTAGCCCTTTCTTGGTCCCTTACTTGGTGGAGTGAACGGGAAGGTTGACTTCCAAGAAATCAAACAAAAGGAAAGAGTTCGCCTTGGCAGAGTTAGCCCCCTTTTCTTTAGCCCGAGCTGACGGAGATTCATGGAAGGCTGTTACAAGGCGGGGTTTAGTCCCTGAAATTGATTGCTTTGATGACCCTAATGGGGGATGCCGTTCAATGCCTTTAACTCTCGATTTTTATATGGGAAGCTAGCCTTGAAATCGCATTTGATTCCTATGATAAGGTGGAGGACCGTCTATGCCGCAAACTCACGTTTTGGATATAGGAAAATAGCCAGATAATTGCCGTTTCGATTGATGAGGCCAGCCCGAGTTTACCCGATTTGAGGAATTGGGGGAATCGAAGCGCCTAGTCTTTGTCATTACTTGAGCGATTTCAACAATAAA
Source organism: Prunus padus (assembly GCA_024362665.1). Lineage (NCBI taxonomy): Eukaryota > Viridiplantae > Streptophyta > Magnoliopsida > Rosales > Rosaceae > Prunus > Prunus padus. The sequence goes on along the minus strand of JANFAM010000004.1, from coordinate 371,102 downwards.
GAAGAGTGAGCAGAGTGGCTGTTGGTTTCGTTGAAGACGTGAAGGCGAGAACTCTCACCTCTGCCAGTGGGACTCAAAAAAAAACCATTGATTTCAGGTTTCATTGGAGAATGAAAGTGAAAAGCAGCTTCTTAAATCACAATAAGGATCGTGCGCCTAATCCTCATAAGCTTCCGATTCTGATACCCGAGAACAGCCAGCAGGATATTTAAACCAGAGGAAGCAGGTCGGTCTGCTCGATTCGATTGGGGAAGTTCTTTATTTTTATTTGGGATCGGATTCAAGCTCATCAGAGTCAAGCTCAGAGGGGAAGGTTGGAGAAGTCCATTGTCTTTGGCTTATTCGCTTCCAACCGTTGAATGAAAGCGAAAGTGGCTTTGTCAATCCCCGGGTAGAACTCTGATTGGAAAGACCGATGCGAACAAGCGGGGCACTGTCCTCACTTGTTGAAGCTCAGTTCAGTAACACAATCAGAGTGACCGCTGCTAAACCCTGTGATTTACAACTACCCTCACTAATGCCGGGATACCCGGTCCCACTATGAAAAGATGAGAGAAGATTTCCTTGTGTTTTCTTCTTTTTGGATTGCTGAAATCGCTCCTTTTTTAGCGAAAAGGTGAAGTGAGAATAGTCAGGAGAAATCCTGTGAAAAAGACGATCGCCTGCATCTTTTGTCCGATGCTTCGGGCGAAACCAATCCCTGGGTGTGACGGGCGGTGTTACCCATCATTCTTGCTGGAGAGATGCTCAAGCCCAGATCTCTTTATTAAGAAAAGATAGGACATCTAAAGTCAAGGCTAAGCTGGTCTTCCTCGAGAAAGTCATTGAATTGTTTAAATATCGTCCGGAGCTCGGTTGATTACTGAAGAAGGCTCTTGTCTCGGTAAGTCTGTTCTAGGCACTCTGTCTTTCCACCTGAAACCTTTATATATGGGTATCCGGCTCTCGATCGAATATGCGACTTCACCTATCCCTGCTTTCTTTGGTGCTGATACTGCCTCTTACTCTCGTGGGTAAACGCCTACTTGATTAGTCAGAACTTCTCTGTCTCAACTCGTGGACTTATCTATCCTCTTCTTTTTAAGAGATAGGGGCTACATTTTCCATTCCCGCGGGTTGCTCGTATTTCTTTATCCCAATTAAAGGTTTTTACTTTGTTTCAGCCCTTCCCTTACTTGTTAGAGTAAGGGATTTTTGTTATAGATAATAGATGTCCTTCGCTTCATCTGCACGGTGTAATAAAGCAAGGTAAGAGGAGCATATAAGTCAGGCTGCTTAATTAATGTATAAGACTTAGATCAAGCTAGGGCTCGTTCGCTTAGCAAATCTCTAATTAGTCTTCTCTGGTGTCGGCCACAGTCCAAGAAGTAGTCTTTTCCCATTTGCTAGCAACAAGAAGAGAGTTAGGGATTCGGCGCTTATAATAAGAGAAATAAATCACGCGGACTCAAGCCAGCAAACAAAAGACTTTTTATAATATATTTTAGGTCGATCACGGATTCAAGCTATAGCAAAGAAGACTTATAGTCGATCCGGGACTGAGATGCAAAGACAGAGGAATATGGTAGAAGGAGTACAACAAGCAATCAAAGGAATGCAGGCGTTGATAAGCGTAGAGGGGCTAGAAAGAGAAGTTAAGGTCGGTAGGCAGAACAGGGGGTTTGGGAAAGATAGTAAGTACTTCTTATATCAACCACGGGCTCCCGTGTTTCTTACTTTTTTTGAGTAGTATCCCATTCCTCTATGCCATTCCCGCATTCACTCTATCCGTCCAACAAGCTCTCTCTCCCATTGGTAGGCAGAAGACAGGGGTTTTGGAGGGAACTACTAAAGGTGTGTATAAGCCCTACATACAGTGTATGTGTCCCTCCAGCCCAGCTGAGCTTCGCTATGAACTAATAGACTGAAATTAGCATATAATGAAAGATGGATTATAAGTACGGTGAAACCAGTATCCCAATTGTTAAGTCAACCATAAGGAAATCGGCACACATGAATGACTTTAATTCAATACTTCCCCCGGAAACTCTACAATAATTGGTTTAATCGATCGGTCTGAGGTCTGTGCCCTGTCCACAAAATCCTTTAATGAGATAGATCGGTCCCTGGAATATGTCGTACTCTTCCCGTCCACAAATGACTGTCTTGAATTAGTTCCTCTATCTTTCTTGCCTTGTAGCAGCAAGAAGTACACGTGAATCTATTTCTGTAATTCAATATACCTTCCCTTCGAGATCTCTTTTGAAGGTGCAAAATCTATAAAAAATAGATGTGGAATCCGCTTATGGTATTGGAATTTTTGAAAACATTGGCTCAATCCGTCCACGGTTATTTTATTGTGAATCCTGCCTTCGCCTTTTTGTTAGCAGCTCTTCGATCAACCCAGGAAAGAGTACCAGAGGCCATGTTTTCTAATCCAAAAGGTCACTTTCATGGCTTGAATGGGTCAAGAAAAGTAGGACCTTTCAAAAGGATCGTTTTTTGGGCTTGATTTTGAAGCGTAGTTTTCCACTCTATTTTCTACTATATATATAACAAGGAGTGGAGCTGGAGAATCTCCCTCCCCGGCTAGGCTACTACGTTTTCTTGTTTGAAATTCCAGGTCTGGTCTTCATTGGTATTTGCTTTTTGCTCACCGACTACGTTTTTTTCTTTTTAGCTCTTCCCCCGCCCGGTCGAGCTGTCTGAGGTCGATGGTGCATCCGGTAAGCTCTTTCGGTATTCATCTCCGGAGCCCGGTCAGATGCTTCAATCCTTCATTCATATTCCGTCTCAATATCTTCTTTTTTTCAAGTCTATATTGCGAGTTTACAGCTCGAATGTTTGACTAGTCTTTCTCCTCCCATGTGATAAATGGGCGGTCTCCCCTAGACCTTATTCCGTCTAAGCTCTCATAGCATTCGTCTTTCTTCCTTCTCTGCTGTACATCTGTATTCTTTCCCTCGCTTTATAGAGATCTTGGCTTTCTGGTTTTTTGTTTCTTTGGTCAGGGGGTGCTGTGGAGAAAGAATTTAGGAAACCAAGCATGTAATAAGCGGAAATCAATACACAGGAAAGGAGTTGTACACGGGTTTGGTAAAGCATTCACCTTTCGGTTGTACATCGACCTGTCGGGAAACTCGAAAGTCTCCCGCAAGCGTCCCTTCTTAGGTCGGCATTTGGCTTTGGCCTTGCTTGTTCGGTTTTGGCTCATTCTTTAATATGTTGTATCTTGCCATGTCTGCTCCGTCTGTTGGTATAACATATATGTCTTCTCTGGCAATAGCCAATCAAGAAGCCAAAGCTGGAGCCAAGCCGGCACACCGGGCGAGGAATCCCTTACTTGTTCGGCTGGCGGATGCCGTTCTTGCTCTTTATGAAGATGCAGATGCAGTATAATACGAAAATTTATAAGCCAAGTTCGGTACACCAAGCCGTTACACAAATATCTTTGTTTCAAATAGGTTATCCCATATCGGCCGGCCAATCAACAAAGATCTGAAGAATGACCACTTTTTGAGCCTACGAAAGGAAATTCCATTAGAACATATAACAGAGGCGTGAATGGGGGAATACGATACCATAAGGAGGAATTCATAGAACTTCATATTCTACTACCCGAAGGAGGAGGTATATGGCAATAGCCAAGTTTACGATAAAAGAATAGGACAAAGGTATATATTAAAAGTCTGAAGTCAAGGTAGCAAGACGGTATGAAATTGTTACACGAGCAAGCTAAGTCCATTAGAGTTCATTTAGTCGAGCCTTTAAGAGCCATGCGAAAGCAATATCATGAACGTACGAGAGGAAGATGAACATGCTCCAAGTAGGCTTTTTTTTTCTACTTCTTATATCTTATAGTTATAGTAGCTCCGCGGATCCGCCCTTCGAGCGATGGTATAAGGAAAATTTTTATTCCAGAAAGCACATGAAAGAACGAAATAAAGAACGTACCGAAGGAGCATGGGGTTTCGGGGGGGACTTATGCTTTTATTAAGGTTTAATACTCTTTGTGTTAGGCCCCCCCTATGCTAGTTACTAACTTAGGTACCTAGCCCAGAATCCAGAATCCATCGAAAAAATCAAAGATAGTAATGCATTCTTAGAACAAGCATATCAGCAAATCAGCTACGTTACCCTTTTTCGCTTTCAAGATTTCTATCTTTGTTTCGTTTCGCTTTTTGTTGTTGTTGGTTCCCATTTCATTTTTTGAGATAAATCTTGTTTTTTCTTGCTCTTCTTTTAAATCCTGGTCTTGTTTCAATTGTAGTTCTTCGGTTGAGTTCGTTCTTTTATTCAAATACATCCCATTTCAGGTTAGCTCTCTGCTCGGGATGCATGGGCGTCCGTCCTTCATTCCCATCCTTTATGTTATGTAAAAAGAGACTTCCCCTCCCACTCTCTAATATAGGGGACCTCTATCGAGCATCTCACATCTGTCTGTATCGTCGGTCGTATTTCTTTAGTAAGAGGACGTGTTAAAGCAATAAATATCATAGATCTCAGGCGAGAGGCAGATCCACGTGCGAAAAAATTTGTTATTTCATAGGGGAATGATACCTTACTTAAAATAAGGAATTAGTGGAATATGCCAGAAAGAAAATAGAGGAGCGGGGCGGACATCGGCACGTGCGTGGAGGCTAGGGCAGGTAAGTTCACATAAGGGTCTGAGCTCATATGTCGTACTCTATCATTGGCATGGGCGGCATCGATTCATTCGATTACATTTTACTCTTCAAAATCCATCTATGGATTCCCGGAGCTAGTTACACAAAAATCCACTTTTATTCGATATCCGAGTCGAGCTGGGATAACTTTGATTATATGATATGCCCTCTTTCTGAGCCAAGAAGGCATGTTTTCGCGCTTTCATATAGAGAGGAACCCCGAGAATATACTTTATTTCACGCCTATAGAAGAAATTGAAAAATAAGTAGAGGATGATGATTTGAATGGGGATTTACAGAAAAATTTCCATTCTTATTTGAGTACCTAGGGAGGGAAGGATCCCGAGCGTAGAACGAGAAGAGTAAAGTAAGAAATAAGAGTTATATTGGCACGTACTGGAAAAATCTATCTTTGTTTGGTCAGTACATCAGCGAAGCCTTTCCCATTTCCTCTTTTTCAAATCATTCTTTTGCCAGTTGTTGTTGGAAACATAGGAAGGCCAGAGGCCCCCTGTATTTAGAATTTCGTATATATGGGCATCCTTATTAGTTTAGTCCAAACTAAACTGGAGTTAAAACTCTGGTAGGGAGGTCATATCTCTGTCTCGAGAAAATGCTTTCTTTTGAGCCGCAGGGTCGAGGGGGTCTCACAACCCTCGAAAAAGGACTCTCTTATTGGCGTATAAACGGAAAAAAAATCAATCCAATGCAAGTATGGCTTTCAAGCTTGTCCCCCTGTTGCCTTAAGCCTGGAGACCGGAGGTGCTTGCAGACCGGAGGTCGCGGCTGCTTGCTTTCTAAGGTAAGGTACGAACTAGTGCTGGTAAGTGAACGAACCTGTGAATTCTCGCGGCAGGCGTTCTCGAGGTCTTTGGTCCAGTTCAAGCAAAGGAAGGACAGACTGGACTGTTCCCTCGTGCTTCTCCCTTTAGGGGTGAAAACCTTCCTGACCGGAGTGCCGTTCACTCTACTTCTCCTGGCGGGAAGTACTTGTTCCCTTCACCAACCAATCTTCGGATTCAAAAATCGTATGTATATAAGCATAGAAAGCGCACCGTTTTGATATGGCAGTTGAAAATATATCTGGAGAGTTGCTCACTCCAACGAGCCTAGGCGGCCTAGGTGGACTTTGTCCACTTCCTATCAAAGCTCGAGTCTCCGGACTTGAAGAAAAGAAAACGGTGCCCACGAGACGGCTTATGGTGTTGCACAGGAAAGTCTGCTGGGCAGCAGAAACTCCGTAATTAAGATCCTGAAGCGCTTGCCCGCAAAACCTTAAATTTTGGAAGGTAGGTTGCTTGACATACTGTGACGGTGGCTCCATACGGGATCGATCTTCTTGTCATATTCGTTTAATACCATTCTGACTCAGAAAAATTTCTCTTGCAGTTTTCAAGCCAATCGTTTTCTCGCTCGGAGCTGAATGAAGGTATTTCCTTTGGCTAGACGGAGTGGAGTGACGCGAAGTTCCTTTCAAAAGTCTTTTTTTATAGCCTTATTTTTGCTCCTGATTCGTGGGGGGTCGTGGAAGAATTGGGTTCGACTCCCATAGCCCCGATGTGGCGAAAAAGACTGATTCAACGAGATATGCCTTGCCTGCATTAAGATTTAAAACTTGTCGTCTACTTTCAGGAAATGTTCGGAACAGAGAACTTACAATAATACAACGCCGCATTCTCCGAAGATTGAGGAACAAGAAGAGATCTATTAAGAGAAAGATTTATCCGAGAAAAAATCTTAACAGTTACATCCAATCACAAACTACACGAAAGTTGCCCCTTTTTCATGGGGATTTACCCATCACAGAGATGCACAGAGGAACAGAGCGAACTTCATATATCCCTTTTCCACTCAATCCAGAAACAAGATCGGACGTTATTCTGGTTCGTCTCCATTTTGTGAAACTATTCCTCAAGCAAGGCAGCCGATAAGTCATCGAAGGGTTTGTGTGAATAATGGAATGGTAAGCATTACTCATTTTAAAGTGTCCCACGGTGATTTAATATCTTTTCAAGAAAATGACGCGAGAATCCGCGGTGAAGAAATAAGGAGATCTTTCTATATCGAAATATCAGTTGAAAAAATCATAGGCAAATTCCTGGATCACCCGGTAAGAATGTGGAGAAGAACAAAAACAGAATGGTTCCACCTACTCAAAACTCAGAGGGATGCCGCCTACTACTAAAATCCCGGTTTTGCAACAGTTGCGTTCTTCTATGCAAGAAGAAGACTTAGAAAGAACAAAGAAGTTTGGATCCGAAAAAGTATGCTTAGGCAGTTCCTTCGCTGAGCACAACAGAATGAAGAGGAATTTGTATCATTTCAAATCCCTATTCTTATCGAAGAGAAGGAACGAGAAAAACCGAAATCTTCCTACTCGAACAAGAAGTCCTATAGTTTACAACTCTTCTTTATATAGTAATTCGACCTATTGCTCCGCATCCCCCCATCAGTTTACTATGAAGAGAAGAATCAAAAGGCAGTTTACTATGAAGAGAAGAATCAAAAGGATTGAACTACCTACTCATTATTCGGAGGTGAATCATAGAACACCAAAAGCTGTGGTATCTTATGGACCTAACATAGGTCACATCCCTCACGACATAAGATTGAAAGATCTAAACCTTCCTCTTCGGAGCGGAAACGGACGTGGCCAAAACATATAAAGATCGGCGTAGTCGCTCATAGGGACATATCTATCCGGATAGAGGATAGTCTAGATCGATTCATAGATAGATTTCTATCCATATAGATAGGTATCTCCGTGGGTAGAGATAAAGATAGGGATCCATCTAGATCTTGATTCACTATTTCCATTTTTTTTTCTTGATTCTGATTGATTGCCTTTTTGTGACGACAAGTTTTAAATCTTAATGCAGGCTGGAAACATCATTTTTCAATTATTAGGTCGGAGCGTAGACGAGCGAGTAGAGCCCAGGAAACAGGGAAGCCCGTCATAGAGCAGTCGACTAGAAGTAGAAGACTGCTGGCCTGAAGAAGGCGGCCTCTCCCGGGAAACATGGCCCAATTTCTCTTCTTTCTTTTTATTTCGGGTTTCTTTATTTTTCAGGGGCCCAGAACCCTAAAGGGTAGGGGAGAAGCAAGCCGAACCTCTGATCGACCTGGACACATAAAAATTCTCGGCGTCGAGAGATATTTGAGATTCCGTAAGTAACTTAGTGCAACATGGCAAATTTCATTGAGAGGAATCAGCAAAGAAAAGAAAAACGGGTCAACATCTTATTAAGATTTGATCGTTGCATTACTGTGAGATGCCCAAAGACTCCCATGCCTTTCTTGGTTGGACCAACCAGATTTCCGACAAGTCTTTCTGTTAGAGCAAGAAGCGGAACTACAAGTGAATCTTAATAAAAGCTTATGATGAGCATCTATTTGAGTCGATCATTTCCAAGATCTAATTCAAGTTTTTCTTATGTAGTGGAAATGCCTTACAATCTGAAGTTTTACGCTTAAGGGAAGAAATGTTCTTGGTGGATGCAGGACCTGGGACCCCCAGAATTTGTATGCAAGATGAGCCTACAGGAGTGCCAATCAACCGAGCCGCCAGGTTTGAGAATAAGGTGGGATCCCTGGATGTAGTGGCCGGTGAATCACTGATCAAAAGGCAGATTTTGGAGAGATTCTTCATCGATGTAGTGGCCGGTGAATCACTGATCAAAGAGCGAGCAGCCGCCAGGTTTAAAAATTTGGTGGGATCCACAGATGTAGTGGCTGGTGAACCGCTTCTTCTTCTTCCGCGAAGATTCAGACAAAACCGAGCTTGGATGGAACTGAACAAGATTTGGCGAACGAATACAAAGGTAAGGGGCTTTTTATTAAGAAAGTAAAGGGCGGGTATTCAGTAGCCATCGCGGGTTTCCTTACCTTTCTTCCATTCCGTCGAAGAGATTTTTCGAGTCCTCGATTCACCATTGAGAGGATTAACCTCAAAAGGAAAAGGACGAATATTGTGGTGTTACAAAAGCGGCGGATCAAACAAGAACTTATTTTATTTGTTTCTAGATGAATTTGTTTCAACAATCGATCCTTGTCCGTGCGTGGAAGGAGGAGAGTTGTAGCCGGATCGAACTCCCTTGACCTCTGAAGCGCTTGGACATAGGATTTCCGGCCAGGAGTGGTAGCGCTTTTCCAACCAATTCCTCAAAGAGAGGTTCCTCCTCTATCCCTTCAACCTTCTCGGGAGGTGGGATGCCCCATAAGCGCTTTTACCTTTCCTCTTTTATACACCTTCCCATCCATCAATGAAAAAATTTCTTATGTAGTATCTAAGGAACTCGACCCCAACTCATCTATCCATTGCTTCCGACCGAAGCCGACCATTGAACCTCCAAAAACAGGACCGGGTGCTCCTGTCTTCTCTTCCCAATGGGAGGAATCACCCTGCTAGGAGCATCTGTAGCGGCATCAGTAACGAGGGAAAGAGAGGCGGAAGGCGCCCCGATAGAGAAGGTGAAACCTTCCAAACTATGAATAAAATCCCTCATTGGATTGGCCAGTAGAACTTCGAAGCTTATCGGGCCTTCCCTTGTAAGCTAGCTCCATTCGATCGATCGCTTCCGTTCGGAATAGATTAGTTGGGAATTGGATGCTCTGCAGTGAAGGGCCTAGCTGCTAAAGCAGTTGATCCACTCGATAGGGCGGGAAACGGATAGAGATGAAGATGCAGAGTCTGATGCGCCTCTCATCCCGGTGAAGAAGAGGTGGGTTTCCTGGGCCCCTCATTGGGTCGGAGCTTCCTATCTCTCATTCGTTCGTTCCCCCTGGAGTAAAGTCATCGGAATCAGGGTTTGGTTCCGGTGGCCTCATATCTCCTACCCAATTTGAAGGTGGGTCAATGGACATTAGATACGTGATAACACTTGTGGTTTCGGTGAATCGCCTTCACTCTCGGGGTTCAGTACCTGCCTCTTGGTGTCCAATACCCAGTGATGGGAGAAGGAGTGGGAGACGAAGAGAGAGAAGATGGTTGCTTAGCAGCGGAAGCTGGGGATCGAGAAGCGGAGGGAGAGCTTAGGCTTGAAATGGAGCTAGGATACCGGTATTTTTCCCTACCTGGATCCGAGTCTTTCTCTTCTCCTGGACCGAGCACCGAGACCGAGGAAAGAGAGGCTGGATACGAGTCTGATGAGATCAGAGCCAGTGAAGAGAAGAGGGAAGGCTGACTCTGCTAGGCTGGCTTGCTTGTTCGACTAGAGCACATAAATAAGGTAGCTTGCTTACTTAGTGCGAAACGCTAAGGCCAATTAAGCAACGTTAATGGACCGTATAGCTCCCTATTACAGACGGCTTTCACAAGGCTTCTTTTTAGATCAAATAGGCCATAGAAATTCACTCATAACAGAAGCTAGAGGACAGTATTCGTAGGACGGATGAGCGATTGGACCGCCTATAGGACAGTTACTGGACAGATGCGATCGTTACCAGTTGACAGATGACAGACAGAAGAGCGGGAAGTCGCTCTATTTAAAGGACAGGAATTGCACATTAAAGGAAGGGAATCGTGTACTGAGCTAGCCTGCCTTGAACTTGAAGTAGGTAGTCTCTCCTATATCTGATAGCTTTAACTGGCCACTACAAAGAAATTGCCATAGATCGAAACTTATTCCAGGCTTAGTATCCCCGGATAGACCCTATAAAAGAAGACGAGTCATAAAGGCAAATATCTAACAATTTCAGGGGGCACATCCAAACTGAATAGTACTCGCAGGTTCTCTTTTCCATATGTTCTTCCCGATGCCCTATCCGACAGCCGTTAACTGCCTTGCAGGAATTCCTTACTCAAAAGTATGAGAGTGCGGCATAGCAAGAGCCTCCTACCTCCTTCTAACGCTTATCTCTTTTCTTGCTTCCTTGCTTTAATCCAATAGGCCGAATTCCTTGCTTGCATCCCTTTGATTGCTTAGTATCTCCTCCTTGCCGCACTCTTCTGGTACAAAGCAAAGGACTGGACTGAAAATTTTTATATAAAGAAGAGTTCTGTCTTTCTTCATTCAAGTAAGATAGTTTATCGAGAAACCTCCGCCCAAAGGTGCTTTTTTGAAAGCCGGTCACCGGTGGCTAAGAACCTTTCCTCACTCTAGAAGCCTTCAACAAAGGCCACTTTATTTTCTTGTTCGTAAGGGGCGTTGTATATCTATATTGGACTTTCGATTTTGCGTTGTTTTTTTTCACGAGGTTTTGTATATAATCCAATGTTCAGTGAGATGACTTTCCTACTGACCGAATCGCTTGAGTTAGTTGAAGGAAACGAGGCTTCCGGCCCGGCTGGTCCCACTACTGGCGAGGAGAGTTTTGACTGCGAGAGGCGCGTCTGATGGTATCGTATATAAGATCACGGCTGCATTTAGGAGTGATCTTTCCCTCTTCAACAAGCCGGTGGTGATCTCACTTTCGAAAGATAGTCTCGACGTGGCGGTATACACGTAGCTCCATAGCGGGGCTAGTCATTGGCTACTGGTTTCTTTCCTACCGGACCGGAGGCGGCCGAGAATGTTATGTCAAAAGGACCAACGACGATGGGAGAAGGAGTAGGAGCGGTATGCTCAAAATAGAATGAGAATGATTACGAGATAGAATGGATCTCCTTGAATTCATTCATCACGTTTTTAACGTGGATAACGAGGCGCTGCCGCAGGCAGCAGATCCACAACATACTGCAACTCACGAGGCGCTGCCGCAGGCACCAGCACCGGCTGAAGTTGCCCACCCCGCTCCCGATCAAAACGAGCGTGCGGCACTTCTAAGGGACATTCACACTTTGATTCGGGAGCAACTTCGCGAATATTGTGCAAGGGGAAGGGGGCTCGCGCACTCGCCGGAAATGCTGGAACTATACTCCAGTAGCGCGAAGGCAATAATGTCTTACGATCTGGATATCCCCGCGGAGACAGATACGGAAACCCCCGCAGATGGGTGGGAGAATATAAGGGGGACCCTAATCTCCTAAAGCCACTCATTAGGGAATACCGGTAAAATTAGTCTGTCTGCCGCTTTCTTTCATAACAGAGCCGTTATTCCCGGCTGGCATAGAAGTCTCTCGTGCGGGCAGAAGGAGATGCATTTCTGGTACTGGTGGTACTGGACAAGCTCTCAGGGAATAATCTCTTTCTTATTTCTGCCTTTCTTTCCCATGACGACTAGGAACGGGCAAATCAAAAATTTCACTTCGAATTCCGGACCTCAACATCCTGCTGCTCATGGTGTTTCACGATCAGTATTGGAAATGAACGGAGAAGTGGTGGAACGTGCGGAACCACATATTGGATCACTCCAGTGCGGCACGAAGCCGCTGACGCCGAGTCGGCTCCTATGCCGCTAGCTATGCCCTGCTTGGTCCCCCGGCACGGTGGAGATTCCGTAGCGCGTCATGAGCACCGGGCTAAGGGGCGGTTGAGCAACTCAAGCGAACCGCCCTACCTTACTACAACATAGGGACAGAAGGGAGAAGGTTGTGAAGGTGGCCTCGTTATCCACACCTCCGGTCGGATGAATGGAGGACCGACCGACCCGGGTTTTCACGAGCGTTGGCGGGTCCTGGAGTGCCTGTCAAGGGCGCTAGCGCATACCCCGGGGTGATCATCACCACCTGCACCTCACATCTCGGCGCAGTGGAACGTGTAACCCGCCTGCTGTTTCATTCAACTACATTTGTTCCTGTAATCCATAGCCTAACAGAACGCAGCAGCGAGGGACAACCCGCCCATACAGCCAGCGGGGAGGATGGCACTACTGGCAAAGACCGTCTGGTGAAAACGCCGCAGGCGCGAGGCGTGGTAGGCCTGCGCCGGGGAGCATAGCATAGGGAGGAAAGGGAGCCGGGACGGTGGAAGAGCCAGGAGGCCGGGTCATTTGACGGAAATGGAAGGCTTTTCCCCTATTAGAGAAGGCCCTATGAAGTAAAGGGAAGTGCATGAATTCTTGGAAAAAGAGGGAGCGAGCCTATATAAAAAATGTAAAAAAGTAAATTCAATGAATAGATAGAGTCAACGGTACGACAGACAGCGCTGCCTACACGCGAATTAACTTCCGAGGTCGGGCAGTCTCAATTTCACTACAGGATTTGCGAATGAATGCTGGGCTGGGCCACCTCGAATGGCGTGAGCCGCATGCGGGGAGACCCGCACGTACGGTTTTTAGGGGGATATCTGGTCGAAAGACCGGCCGGCGCCCACCCGACTAGAGGGACTGAGAAATTAATAGAGTACAAAACTTATCTTCAAGCTTTACCTTATTCTGATCGTTCAGAGGGCGATCGCGGAGTCACTGAATGAAGTCCTCCGTTTCTTTCGGAGGTGCTGACCCGCAGCGAGGCAGAGATGACTAAGTGACATATGGAATATGGCGACGACAACAGCATGTCGTAGAAGGAGATAACAGGTGGAGCCAACGACCCACTAAGACTAAAGTATCTACAACTACATCCCCGAGCGGCAGTCAAACGGAGGCGTGAATGCAAGATGCCAGCGGAATGATCGGCCGGACAGAGGCCGGGGCTGCTTCCTTCCCACCGCGTCCTTCCTTGTGTGTCGGAGATATAAAGCGAGCGCACCGGAAAAGAACGGGAACTGGGTCGATCTATTCTATGGCGAAGCATCCGAAGCATAACTGCACACTCACACGATCTTTGCCGAGAGATAGGAGCATTCGGTGGAACCGGTGAACTACACTTGCTTCTGGATAGATGTGTGGGACAGAGGGCTCGTGGTACCTGCTGCCCACCCTTCCTCCTCTGCTTTGAGAACCGTGTGAACGGAGAGTGGGCAGAAGGGAAGGAGGTCCTCATACGGAGTCGCACACTTACTTGAGCAGTGCGGGAGACTGGGGAATGGGTCGAGCAAACTCCCCCTGGGCCGAAAAATTACAGACGAAGCTTTACTTAGATAGGGCTTTGATTGGTATTTATTTTTTCTTAGTGATTGGAAAGGAGGGCGCCGGGGTATGTTATAGAAAGGGAAGGCGGAGGTAGTACTTCGAATGGCGAAGAGCGGCGGCTCGGCAGGGAAGGAATGGGAAATCGTCAAGGATGACTTCTTTGTTGGCGAAACGAAGGGCTAAATAGCGCCAGTGATTCTCTGAGCCGGTCTGGATTTCCAACGCCTCGGGAAACTGGTCGAGATAGATGACAGCACCCTTTTCCTCTCTTCCTTACTCTAACAAGTAAGCAAGTAAACTACCTTACCGGGAGGGCAATCTTCTCTTATGGCCTTCACCTCCCGCCCGGTGACTAAGAAAGAAATTGGTTTGCGCTTGAATTGAAGTGATGAGGTCGCAAAGCAAAGAGGGAAGCTGGGCTCCTATTGAAACGCTTTCCATCCCTCAAAAGGCGACCTGCTTTCAATACTAGTTGTTACGTTACGCTGCCATTTTTCCAATATCATTGAATAGCATGGCCTGGGGCTAAGGTAACTCAAGTGGGAGAGCCGTGTTATGGGTAACCTTATTGCACGGTTCAGAGAGCACTTGTGTATGTGATGCAAGTGAACGTGTACGAAAAAGCTGTCGTAAAGTTTCGTTGTTCGTTCCGTCGTCGACCCTATCTATGTTTCTATGATGGCCCAAGAACACGCTCATTCTTCAGCCGTAGAGAGACTTTTGAATTGCGAGTACCATTACGAGCTCAATATATACGAGTGTTATTCCGTGAAATAACTCGAATTTCAAATCATTCACTTGCTTTAACTACTCATGCTATGGATGTGGGAGCATCAACTCCGTTCCTGTGGGCTTTTGAGGAGCGGGAGAAATTGTTGGAATTCTATGAAAGAGTCTCCGGAGCCAGGATGCATGCCAGTTTCATACGACCAGGTGGAGTGGCACAAGATTTGCCTCTTGGCTTATGTCGAGATATTGATTCCTCCACACAACAATTTGCTTCTCGTATCGACGAATTAGAAGAGATGTCAACCGGCAACCGTATCTGGAAACAACGATTAGTGGATATTGGTACTGTCACTGCACAGCAAGCAAAGGATTGGGGATTCAGTGGTGTAATGTTAAGAGGTCGTGCGACATGAAGACATTGATAGCAATATGGGGAAGTTCCCATCAGGCAACAACGGTTCTGCCTGACCCTACTTAAGCATGCATATTATGTCAGTGAAGACTTGGTGTGAAGCCTTGGAGCTTACGTTAGAAGAGCAAAAGGCCCGGGGCTAGGAGTGAGCTGAGGGGGACAGCGTAAGTGAGCGAATGTGTGTAAGCCCAGTCAAACATGACTGTTCTAGGCAGGGCGAGCCACCCACCTTCGAATGGTGTTGGTCCGTAGGACCGTGAACAGATTCGCCTCTGGCCTCTGGGCACGTCGGAACCGCATGAGTTCACCGGGGTGGAGCACGGTCCGCCAAAATCGGCATAGGTTAGGTGCTATTGATGGAACATGGTAAGCCTATCTTTCTCCATATGGAAGTGCTGCGGGCACATAGAGATGTGGGTAGAGGAAGCCTCAAAAAGCGAAGGCCGAGCTGCAGGTCACGTGACCTGCACCGAGTTGGTGGCTGACTGGGCTTTTTCCTTGATCAAAGCAGATCAGCTCGCCTTCTTGTTATCCAAAAGCCGGTCGAATCGGGCGGGCCCCCGCCCCGGAACGTCGAATGAAATAGGTGGCCGAGTTCTCTTTCTACAACCCTTTTGATATGATAGGCCCGGCCACCTTCCCCCCTATCCCTTATGTTTAGGAGCGGGACCCGCCCAAGAACGACCAGTCCTGTGGTGGTACGGAAGGCACGGACTCCGCGAACGTCCCGCGCCCCCTTTACTAATAAAGGAAAGAAAGCCTCAACCAAAACCACATTCCTTTTGCGTGCGGATGTAGCTAAGTGTCTGACTCTATTGGTCATAGTTTCCTGCTGTTGCGGCCGGTGCTCGTTTGCGCGCGCGCGTGAACCAACTCAACAAACAAGGAAAGAATGCCTCTCGGGGCATCTGAGAATGATTCGAGCCGTATGAAGGGAAACTCTCACGTACAGTTTTTTTGGGGGGGGGGAGCCCGACAGGGTCCCCCCACTGACTTGGCCCGGGCCTAAGTGAAAGTGAAGTGGTGGGCCTACCCATCCCAACCAGGGGTATGCTGGGATTCGCGAAGAGCAGCACCTTACGATGTTCATGACCAATCGGATCCTGACGTACCAGTAGGTACCAGAGGAGATCGCTATGATCGTTACTGTATCCGTATTGAGGAGATGCGACAAAGTGTTCGGATCATTGTGCAATGTCTTAATCAAATGCCTAGTGGCATGATCAAAGCCGATGATCGTAAGCTATGTCCTCCATCACGATGTCGAATGAAACTATCCATGGAATCGTGCGCCGTGTGAAACGTAGATCATCGCCGTTCTTAACCGAGACTCAGGTTAAGCTCCGTCTCGGAACCTTGTGGGGTTAGGAGTAAAGCATCCCGAGGTTGGCGTATCTCGTTGGGCGTGGAGAAGCATTGGGAA
>JANFAM010000004.1:245000-350000 GCA_024362665.1 Prunus padus | reverse complement strand
CGGCGGGAGTATAACTATGGCATTAATAATTAGAATTCGGAAACCTTTGTCAGTCAAGTCCAAGTCTGCCTCTCTCGAAAAAAGCTTAGCCATCGTAGAGCGGTCGACCTAAACGAGAATGGATACGGCATGAGAGACGATACGGACGAGTCATAAGCGCGGTCGGGGGTCCCATCCCTTTTGCAGGGAATGGTTTTTTCCGGTTGTTTGTTCCTTGGTCGAAACATCGGGTACCGACTCATTGAAACAGCAAAACTTTTCTGTAGGATATATGTGGTTGCACCGGAACTACTCTACTTTTTGGAGGGGCTCATCAAGCGCTTTCTCCAACTTGCTCGCGGGTTGGCCCAATTTATTCTTATCTATATTCCTCAACTGGTACTTGATCGTCATTATGTGAGAATCCCCTTTCTTTTGAAACGGAGTCTAACTCTCCTCGCCATTAAAGATACCGAACCAAGTCTCTACTAAAGTTAAATCGGCTCTGCTCATCCCAAATAGATATGATATCTTCCAGATTTAGGAATATAAATGAAGCCCTTTTTTATTCCAGAATAGAATACGAGCGAGAGTCCAGTTACTCTGTTTCATCGAAAACAGAACGTAATAATCTTATAGAATATCTGGAGTCGTATAAGTTAAGATTCATTCAATGAGCATCCTTTATTTCATAGAAATTGGGGCAATAGAATAAAAAACCAACCGATCCAACTTTCAGGCATCAAGATACGTTTCGGGCGTGGATGAAACTCATAAGAGATTCCCAACATATCAAAAGATTTCCGTTCTTGAAAATCTTCACTTTTCAAAATCCAGAAAACAGACGGGATTCTAGGATTTGATTCCTCCCTTTGGCAAAGACTTATTTGCATACCTATTCCGGTTGATCCACACCATACTGTATTCTCGTAAGATGATACACACTAGCTAACAATCCGCCTGGTGCTACATCATAGGCATACATGGAATAACTTTTGATTCCTATCCTGGATTTGGAATCATCGTAAGGAGAGGGCTGGGGGCTATGTTGGGACGAGATTGAACGTATCAATATACATTTCCTTTCCGTCAACTAAAGTCTGTTCCTTTCCCCCGTAAAAATGAAATGGCAATAACTCATCTCGGGCAAGAACCCTTAAAGGCAATAACTCGTTTCGTCGATCAAGAAATTCAACACTGGGGTGCAGCGCAGGGCTTCCACTCAAAGAGGAAGCCCCAGCGGAACGGTCAACTAAGAGTGAACAATTAGAATTGACTAAAGAAGATAGAGGTAGCTTGCTTACTTAGTGCTTGCGCTAAGGAAGAAAGAAATATTGTATCACTTCTTTTCTATACTGATTGAAATTTCGTTGCTGTGTCAGAAGAGAAGAAGGATAGCTATACTGATTCGGTATACTCTAAAGACACCCTCGGTACCACTATTGAAGATCTCACTTAAATTTAATCTCAGTGAATTTCCATTTACTGATCCTATCTTTCACAGAATCGACCCCCGCTTTTTCTGTACATGAATATGTGGAGCTCAGCATGTCTGGAAGCACGGGAGAACGTTCTTTTGCTGATATTATTACCTGTATTCGATACTGGGTCATTCATAGCAAACCTATACCTTCCCTATTTACTTTACTCGACGAATTAAGGGGTTTGGTTATTCGTCAGCACGGGTTTAGCTTCCTCTTCCTCTTGGATTGCGTCAACCGCTCAAGTGAAGCCAAAAGGGAGGATTTCCGAAAGGCTCCGAAAGATATATCTAAGAAAGAATCCCAGCGGACTTCACTTAATTGACTTAATCTAAGCCACTAGTGGCTTAAACCTCACTCTCTTCACTCTCTGGATTCCTTGACTAACTGATCTTTCTTATCTTATTGGATTAGGGAGTTTCCTTTTTATCAATCTAAGCAAGCAGGAAGCCCGAGCAACCTTAAGCACAGAATCGGACGTTGGTGCTATCGTATATAATAGAAGGGCTGCATTGGATGAACTCCAGCTCTCGGCGACCGACAAAAAGCCTTTTGCACCTAGCAAGGAAAGAAAGTCAAGAAGGGGCGTAGCGGGCAATTCAATTGAAGAAGAAAGATCAGATGGCAGAGAATCCGATGTGAACAAAGGTAATGAGCCAATGCGCATTGCCAGTTGATGGGAATAGTGTCTCACGTCGACTTTGAGATCTGATCTTGGGGCATTAGGATATAGTTGAAAAGGATTGATTGGCTAAGGGACCTTTAAAGAAGGAAGCATCACATTGTTCCGAATTGGGGCCTAGTGTGCACTCATAGGCTGTTGGAAGCTCTCTCCGTCGGCTCTTAGCCTTTCTTTATAAAATAAGGCGGCATATCGCTACTTCTTCCTTTCTTATTGTCTTAAGCATTTGTCCGGAAGTTCCTGCCTTCCCCAGAGTTCTTCCTTAGAGGGTTGGCACAAAAGCAGCAGATATTGAAACTAATAGCAAAGAAGGCTAGGCTCCGTCGAAGGAGAAAGATCGAATCTCAGGCCAATAAGCTACGAAACTAATTAGACAATGGGTGATGCAATTGCGAATCCTTCTCAATATAAATTATATATGAATTGGTCCGGTCAAGTAAAGAAATTAAATGCTCCAGTCAAGCGGGAAAGGGAATGCTTTAGTTAAGGAAAGCTTCTACGCCCGAAAAGCATTCTTCATCGACAGTGGAGTGGGCACAAGTCTAGTCAGCGAAGGAGAAGGGGAGGAACGCGACAAAGCAGATCTGGACTTTAGTTCAGAAGTTCCGTCGATGTAGGCGGCGAAGAGCAAGAACGAAGAAACATTAATAATAATATACGTAATTAGAAAGGTGAAGCCGCTAAAGGGGTGTGAAAAGGAATGAGAGATGTTAGGCGGGGCGAGAAAGAGTCTCAAGTACGGTTTCGGAAAGCGAGTACGAGAAAGAAAATCTCCATTTCTACAGCAAGGAGAGAATAAGCCCTGATCTTCCATTTCATAAGAAAGGATCAATGCAAGTCGTAGTTCGTTCCATAAGCATTGGAGTCGTGCCTGAATCCTTTGAAAAGCTTCTATCCGACAGGAGAAAGATTGTGTTCTAGCTGGCTTCTATCCGACAGTACCCGCCTGTGGTCTACTCAAAGGTTGCCTGAGGATAGTTAGATTGATTCAAAGCTTGCAAGGGACTAAAGATCTATTTCAGAAGGGAATGGGATAGGCCAGGCGGAAATACAGAATTAGAATATCCGGAAGTGGGGGTTGAACAGATGGGTCAGATGGCATTGAAAGAGGATGGGCTTTCTCGAAGGCTCGGGAGCAATTGAATATTCATGTGCTCAAGAAGCAGTCTTTAGGCCCAGGTAGCTTGCTTGGAATCTCAGTCAAGCATATTCGCAATCCTTGGGCAAAGAGGTAGTTGACTACTCGACCAAAGAAAGACCGTCAAATGGGGCTTATATACGCAACCCACCTTCTCATCTCTCATTCCTTTTCTGACCTACGGCACTGAACGTCAACCCTCTGATAGAAAGTCAATGAGCGCGGTGCAACAAAGCTTCTAGTTTCGGTATCTCTCCCGTGGGTATACCCTTCAATAGTGAGTATCTCTCTCGTGAAGTAAGAATTTATAATATGAGCTGAATCCACTACTGGAAAGGCTGGAGGGCGAAGACGAAGTAGGGTTGAGTCTCAGGAAGCGTTTAGGCCGGGTTCGAAGCATTCTTCAAAGACAGGTACAGTAGCAACTTCAGTATCAGGGGAATAAAATGGATAATCAAACTGCTAAGGTGAGTTTACTCTCCCTTTAGAAGATGGAAGTTGACTTACAAAGAAAAAGGTAAGCGTTGGTATAATATTTTTCAGTCTCAGTTCTTTCTTTAGTCAGGGAATTAGCTTGTTGCTCAAGGGAAGGATCTATGTAATAAGAGTTTAATAAGGATTCTTCTAAGCGCT
The DNA here is from genome assembly GCA_024362665.1 of Prunus padus. NCBI lineage: Eukaryota > Viridiplantae > Streptophyta > Magnoliopsida > Rosales > Rosaceae > Prunus > Prunus padus. The sequence goes on along the minus strand of JANFAM010000004.1, from coordinate 346,087 downwards.
GGAGTCCGAAGGAGTGGTATCAAGCCTGCTCGTAGCTCACCCGTAACCCGTAAAGTAGGCAATCTGTAATATTGTTGAGGAGCCTGTTACCCCATCCGAAGAGGAGAATCTCTAATAAGCTTTCTTCCAAGCCCAAGTGAAAAGACAGCTCGCTCAGTCGAACCGAACTTCGAATCCAATAAATCCAATGTATCATAGAAGGATAAGTTGTGAGCTAGGGTAATATGGAATATTAGAACGGGTTATAGGTTCAGCAAAGACAGGTTAGAATGGTAATATAGATAGGTAGTTTGCTCACGAGCTGCAATCAATAGAAAGGGATCCACCCTCAATAGAAGAGGATCGGATCCACCTGAAGTAGTCAAGTCCCAATCAATGGAAGAAGTGGACTCTCTCCGACCTGCGAGCCATGAAACAGAATCGATTGAATACGTGGAGTTCAGAAGTGGAAAGAAATTAGTGGCATGAGAAGAAGTAGGGACGGGACTGAGGGAAGTCATTCCAGGCAAGAGAGCCAATCAGGGAAATCCTCCCGGTAGAAGCGAATAGACAGAAGTAGGAAAGAAATTCGGAAAATATCTTAAGAAAGATCAGAAGGCGAGATAGCAGTGTTCATTCAGGCAGGGGTTTCTACGAAAGACCCGATTGCTGACTCTTCTAGTGTTCACCACGGGGATTTCACAGAAGGGGAAGAGGAGATGAAGATTGGGGTTCACCCGGCAAGAACGAGAGGTCCGTAGTGTGACAGGCTAGGTACGCCGCTCACCTGTATCAGTTATGGGGGTAGAAACTGAAAGATTAGAAAAGGGATTAGACGCAGAAGAAGAATCTTATGCTGGGCACGGTCCTATTGATGTTGATTCAATTGAAAAGCGGGCTACCCAATATAGTTATAAAACAAACTCCTCTCCAGGAAGACGAACGTGGGTTCAGGAGTGAAAGGTAAGCGAAGCGTACATGAAATATCGTCAAAATGGCATAACTATCTCTTTCTCTTTACTAGGAGCTGCTTGCCCAGTCAGAAAGCTAGGATCACAGTCTCTGTCCACTCTAAGGAAGCCCCGTCTCAGGCGAAGGTTGCTCCGTATTCTCTTCTTTCATAGAGCCTCTCTCCGTGGAGGAATGAATGAAGGTAACTAAGCGCAAGGAATGAATGAGCTCATCTCGTTAAGAATGAGGAGCGAATGATCAAATCAAGTTCCAATCTCAGTCTAAGTTACCCAAGATCCAGTAAATATAGGAGGAATTTCTAAGATAGGTACGTTGTCAGCGAGGGTAATATGGAATATTACTTTAAATAGGCGATCAATTCCATGTGAAATGAAAGGGGCAAGCCCCGGCTCAGTCGTCGAAGGGATAATGTAATTATGTTCTTTTATCCCCTGTTCTAGGCGCAATTCGTGGGCAAAGGCAAAGGCGTAGAGCTCAACAAAGACAGTCTCGGCTCAAAATAAAGTTCGAGCCAAAAAAGAATATTGAATATGAGTAGGAAGAAGTGGTGAAAGGCATCATCCGCAGGCAAGGCAGAGGCTTTCGCAATGGCTTGCGTGGATTCGCACGCTTCGGATGCTGGTCTAGCTTACACCAGACGAAGGAAAAGAAAGCGCCAGCGGCACGTGCTTCGAAAGCTGGGCTTGGAGCTATTCCCATCTAGTTACGCGTAGTGGGACTGCGACAAAGTCTTCAAGATCGCCTTGCCTTCAAACCCTGCCTTCTCGAAGGAAAGTAAGAGAATGCGCTCTTAGTTCTTGGGCACTTTCATAAGCCAATAAGATAGAATCGTCTGTCTGAGTTCGAGAATCGGATGTGAGGGATGGTACCATATATGAAAGAGAGAGCTACACGATGTCGGCTAAAGAAGCCGGAAAAGTCTTGTTGAAAGGAATTCATTGATAGAGGAAATCTTTATCTTCTTATCCAAAATTGGCATATCTGTCCTTTGCGCCTCTCTATATGTATTTTTCCCTTTTTCCGAAATTGCGTATAGAAAAGAAAGAAAGATGATTCGCTTTTTTTATGTTCCTTTAGCCTTTCGTGGAGATCGAATCCTCTTGTCCTCTCAACTCATATTTCCCACGTAGTTCGTCGGTCAAACCAACGATTCTCTTCTCAAAGTCAAAGTAATAGAGAGATCTTTTTCTAGTTAGACTTCTATCAATGCAATGAAAGAACCACCCCTTCCTCTTTGTTTGTCCTGTCAGATAGAAATAAAATTAGACCCCAAAGAGCCCTTCTTTACTACTTTAGGGGGTGTGGGTGAAGGGGGGGTTTACATACAACCAAGGCAAAGTGGTCTATGAATAACAATTCGCTGGTACTCTATGGAAATCCAACATCCAGTGATAACAATTTTTTAATAAACGATCGTATGTCTTTCTCTTCAAGTACCTCTTCCACTCTTTCTTCAACTGGGTCGGACGCGCAAAGCGCTCCACCTGAGTTAGAGCAGGTATTTGATAAAATCTGCGATAAATACGCAGAGTGGGTGGTGAAGGCCGGTAAGCAATTACCTCCAGAATGGAACATGCCTGACCTTGTTCGGGCAGTGATTGGGGACGAGGGGATTAACCCAGACTTTCTCAGAGATCATTTCTATGATGTAATGTTACAGGGGGCAAATAGTTGGTTATGCCAAGAAGTTTTGCAGTTTATTGATCTAATCAACTATTAGTCTGTTTGGAATTCGACCTCTCCTTATACTGCGTGTCTTCCTTCCGCCTCGGAGACCCACCAATAAATTTCTGCACCTTCAAAACATATATATATGCGGGCTCCCCTGCTAGCTTACCTGTTTTGGTAATAAGGCTAGTGAGATGCAGAATAGGAATCTCTTTTTTTCCGAAAACAAAATGGAAGACTTTTATCAAATCTCATTGCTAATAGGTTTTGGTACACTTAGTCTCTTGCCCGTTGTTGGGCTTTTTTAGAGTCTTTCTCAGTTCCAGGCAATCCAGGAAATCCATCAAGACAGATAAATCTAGGCTGGATGCTCCTTGCTTGTGGAGCGGCATACCGCATACCGAAAAAAAGAAGAAAGAGTGAGGTGACGATTAGTACCGCCAAAGGTTTTGAAAGAGAGAAAACCGAATCTATCTTGATGCAGACCTGGTTAATGACTGGGGTGTAGGACGGCAAGAATTGGCTTTCGATCAAAGGGATGAAGAGCATGATATAACGCATTCAACCCTTCCTCACTTCCAAATGTGGAATTATCTCCCGCGGACTTACTAATTAGGGGAAAGGGCTTATCCATCAACCCGCATAAATAGAAAGGCTATCATAACCGATTCCACATTTTTAGTCAACTGCGCGATTCTTCAACCGGGTTTATCAACGATTACGAAATGGTAAACACGTGTTCGAGTCAAGTTCAACCATCAATCCATTCTTTTAGTCTTCAGGAGTCACTTAATGGGTCTGCTTTCTTCGCTGTTGCAAGTACAAGCACGGGGGAAGCGGAGAGGCAGTTAACGACCGTGCTCTCCAGCGCGAGGGACGTCTTTCCAGAAAAACAATAGGTCGGGAATTTCTATCTGGAATGCGGGCTCATTCGAAGCGTCTTCATACTCAACTCCCGCTTTTTTGATTGTCTTTTTCCTCGTTTTGATTGACCTTTTAGTTAAGCAGCTTTGGAATTCCTTGCTGTTAAGTAAGTTGGAAGCTAGCTACTTGCTTGTTAAAGGTGCTTGCCCGCTTCTATTCGTAGATCCGGAGTTCTGCCCTATAGCGGATTTAGCTACTTTCAATCCTTAGTATTAGTATCGGGTATTAGGTGAGAAGGCGCCTATCTCATAGCTGTTACTGTGCTTTCTGGACCCCTTTCCGTGCGCAGCTACGCACCTTTCGTTTAAAAGCAAGTATCTTTTATTTGAGACTAAGCTGTAAGTAAAGTAGTATGAGTTGAAGTGCGCTAGTAAGTAATAATAAGTATAGGGTAACACCGTTGTCTGAGCCAAAGACGTATGACTTGAGAAAGTAAGATCTCCGCTCTGTTGTCGGGAAAAGGAGCCGTTATGGTACTTTAGAATAAGAATAATAGGTACTAATAGTAGAATGCAACTAATGGGTTCTTTTAGCCAAATCCAGGCTTTTTAGTTTGTATCTAGGCAGCTACTCTCTAGCTTCCATCTATTCTTCCTTCTCTTATGGTACTTGAAGCCAAGTAAAGGCAGCTTTCTGTTGAGTTATATTCTTTCAGATCTGAGATTTAGTCGTAGAGCCTGAGTTAACCAAACTAGTAATCTAATCAGTCATCTAATCTTAGGCTTCGCTACCGTACTTATCGTCCAGCAAGTAACTCCACCTTACCCCCTCAATCTCAGTAAGGAGTTAGGAGGGTTTCGGGCTAGGAGTTGACCCAAGGCGTCTATTCAGATAGTAGTTCCCAAGTATGATATGAAATAGGAGGTAATAGAGTAAAGTCCTTGTCCTACTCTAATACAAGTAAGTAGCTAAGGTTACCTTAATCCGCTGAAGCAAGGATTGGTAAGCTCCGGAGCAAGAGTAACTGTAGTTGCTACGTCCGGTCCCGTAACTGCGGGCAGCTCGAGTTCTAGTTCTTTACAAGACAGATGGGAACTGTAGCTAATAAGTGTGCCCTAAGTGTAATCCTACTTAAGTGGAATCCTACTTATACTCTTTCTACTATATTAGCATGTCGGGTTCCAAGTTATTAGTAGCTAGGCAGCTAAGCCAGTAGTAGTTCAGTTCAGGTCAGGGCATGAAGCTACAGGTTCTATTTTCGGTTGTGAGACAGAGGTCAGAGGCCCCCTGTTATATAGGTAGCCATGCGCGTTAATAGATCTTCTTCTATACTAGTAGTAGGAGTAATGAGTGAATCGGTTTCTTAGGCAAGTTTTTGTTTCTTTATTAGAAGGATAAGCACGGTTATTGCTCTTTGTCCCAACATTCCGCCGAGGTAGCTACACCGTTTGAAGTAGTTAACGAAGGGAAATAAGTCCATTTGAGTGAAGATTGGATAGTTGCCCGCTCCTTAGGTCTGCTTTCATACGTGCTGGTGTTCGTGTTCTGTTGGTTTTTCTGTTCTGTTGTGGGAAGGGGGATTTTCGCATCTACAAGTTGAGAGTGTGCTGGGGCAAGTGGGCTAACCTGAACTCCCTGTAAGGGGCTTTTCCTTCAATAGGAATAAGGGTAATGTAACTCTTGTTTGAGAACTTTAGCTACGTACTTAGGTTAGTTAGCTCAGCTTCTCCTATGTCTATTTGGATTAAGGAAGTGGGGTAATGGGCAGACAAGGAGGTCCTAATAATGGTGAGTCGAATCGGGTGCGGCTTCCGTTCCAAGGCTTTTATGCCCTGTTCAGGCCTTATTTAAGATAGGAGAATGGGGTTAATAAAGCAAGAGACTCTGGGTTTTGCCTAAGGCGAGTAGCATACTCCGGTTTCAGTGAATGTGTGGAAGGCAGCTCTGTTTAGCCAGCAAGCATAGGAAAGAAACCCCCCCCCTGGTAACTTACTATTAATGCTAATCCATTAGTTCTAGCTCGAAGTTTGCCCTTAGTTGTCTCGAAGTTAGCTGCTTGGCATGAGTAGCTTGGGCAGTCTTAGTGAGTAGCTTGGCTTGCTCATGCGGGGCTTTGGAAAGAAAGTAACCAGGGAATTCATATACTAATCTTCTAATCAGAAGTTTTTTTGTTTAAAAGTAGATCGGGAGTTCAAGCAGATGTTAAATTAAGGTGAGGTTTACTATTCTAGTCTACAGGCCATTTAGCTAAAAAAAATCCTGAGTATCGACTGTCGTGTGAGTCTCTCGACCAATGTGTAGCTGCCGTGAAAAGGCTATAAGTAACGGCATTCTCAGTTAAGATAACAGGATTCAAGCTTGCTTGTGTGTACGTGCTTTTTATAAGTAGATGTAGATGTGATCGGTCAGTAGCTAAACCCCTGACCTATCGGTCAGTAGCTGAACCCCTCTAACGAGCAGGTGAACCACCTCGTGTTGTTAGTTCGCTCTCATGGACCGATTGTGCTACTTTCAACTCTGAGTAGCGGGTATTAGGTGAGGTAATGTAATTCAGAACCGTTTAATTGTGGAACAAGCTACGCACGTTACATGTCCTTTAAAGCTACCGTTAAGGAAGTATCAAAGATAGGAGAACGGCACTCGCGTGTTAAGGGAAACAGGCGTACTTATTAATGTGGGAAAAAGACGTATTCAAATCGTATGAATCGATAGCAACGACAAGAAGAGCAGTTACATAAGAAGGGGTTGGGACACCCTGGTTTACTTTGCTGGCATGACTCCGAGGGACTGATTAGAAGACTGGGCGGGTTCGCTCACTTAGTCACTTAGCCGCAGGCAACGGCAAACCCACCTCTCAAAAGAGAGGGGTCGTTCCTCTCGCAAGCAAAGACCCTTGGCCACGTCCGTCGACTCTTTTACCTTTATACCCCTCTTCGGGAGATTCCAGATCAGTGGGTGAGCTTAGTTTCAAAATAGTACGTGCATATGGGTGCCAATATCATAACATTAAATTAAATATGGGGCATCTTGGAGCAAGAGAAGCTCTCGGTCCGTCCTATTCTCGTAATTCTCTTTTCTTTCAGCTTCAAAACCGAGGGATTTTTTTTTGTTTGTGATTAATCTAATCCCGTTTAACTACCTTTACAAGAAGCCAATTGTTCTCAAGCTCCGCCCTAAGGGTGAAGTAAAGGTATTTCGTAGCCGGTCACCTCTTTATTAGTGGTAGTGTAGCGTCTGTTCTTTGAAGTCCTTCTATGCTCCGGCGGGCTCCGCTTCTGCTTTAGTTATGGAAGCCCTATCTTGATTCTCACCCTTGGTTTGTTTAGTCCTTCTTTCCCGCTGTCGTTCTCGGATGAAAGATACGAAAGGTACGGAGTAACTCGACTGGCAAGAGATTTATGGGGTCTCCTTCTCTTCTTGGCCGATATTCCACTTTCCTACTTTGAAGAAGATCCCGGGCTTGATCATAATGCAACTACTATCGTGTGACGTGGTAAAGAAGTCTTGCTCCTCCTGTATTTGTTTGATAAAAATGTCTGTCTCCTTTTCCTGTTCTTTCTACGAGGGTCTTATTTAAGTTGGTTTGTGCGTTTGTTTGTTCTGTTGTTCTATGGAATTACTGAGTAGGCGTTTATGCTTGTTGTTCGGGATGCCTAAGCCTTTCTAGTCGCTAACTAAGCTCCTACTTTTCAATCATTCTTAGGATTGAACTATCTAGCCCATATTATTAGTCCGACTACTTCGTTTCCTTTTCCTCTTCTTTATAAGTCGAGCCCCGCCAACTGACGTTACCTGCTGCTCATGGTGTCTTACGACTAAAGCGTTCCTTTTATTCTATTATGACGGATTTTATATTCTTGTTAAATGAGTTAAAAATGAAGTGAGCTTTACTCTCCTCCTCTGTGATCTTTGTGATCTTCGTTGAGAACAGGGGTCGGATAGCCGAAGTTGTCCATGTTTGGGAAAGGGAGGAAGATAGCTTTACTTGAATCAGAACACGGACCGGACGAACCTAAATAGAAAATAGACAGAAGTGGGAATAGCTAACCATCCTTGATATCATAAAGACCCGACAACTATCCGAAACAAGAGTTAAGCATGTAAGGTGTGTGATAAGATCATACGTGACATCAACACATGATTCAGGTATACCTCTTTGATATAACTTATCTGATATGAGAAAGAAAAGTTGACCTTAACAACAAGGATATGATACAATATTGATTCAATCGTGCCTTGCAGAAAATCCCGCGTTTTCGGAATACCTTAAATTTCCGTACTATAATTCACTTGTGAAAACATCCAATTCGGAGGAAACCCGGTATTTTTGCCCTCGCGGGGGTAAGATTCAAGTAAAGGTTATACGTTATCAAGAGGAAAGACAGAAATTCGACTATACGGATCTACTAAAGGAGAGCGGGGATTCCTATATGTTCACTATATCACTATACTATTCAAATAATAGATAACATATCCATACTTTAACTTTAAGCTATTCTGCCTATAAGAAGATAAGGACATAATATTGATCTTAATGCGATATACTCATTAAAAGACAGCTTATATGCGACAATCGAATTCAGTCCGGTTTGGCTTGGGGAATCCTGGCAAATTCTCTTATCTGACAGAATGCATTTGATCAATTTCAGGGAATGCTTCGCTCTAACATCGGGTTATGGCGAGTCCTATTCCTATATCAATCTTTTTCTCACACGGCCCATATAAAATATCTCTATCCCCGTCCCGGCTTTGGCTAAAGCTAATGCTTATCTTTCCGGAGTATGGGTTTTTTTATTCTTCCCGTCGGAATCTCCTCTCCACTCAGTATAAAAAAGGCCGGCTTTCCTCCTTTCCATTCACTAAGCTATTACACAAGTATTGAGGGAAGAATGGAACTTGCTTGCCTTCTTTCTGACCTTAATAAAGATACCTTCCCGCGCTTTTGCCGGATTGAGAGACTCTTCCCTTACTGCTTGCGCTTATAACAGATGAGATAAAGCTCGTTAACTTGCTTTCCTTGTTTTATTTCTCTTTCCTGAAAAAGAAAAGGATGGATTTTACTTCTTTAACTGACTTGACAAGGAACTGGCTTTATCACTTCGATTGGAGGAGAAGACCTTAGCTCGCTCTAGAACCCGCTTTTGATTGACCTAGAACCAAAAATCTGCTATCCTAAGCTTTATGTCTATCTCGCCGTTTGCTGGCCCCTTAGGACTTTTTGTAAAGGGATCCCTTTTATGCTACTTATTAAAACACTTTCACTATAAAAAACCCCACTCTTCCTGGAAGGCCTTAGAACTTAAACTTTCCTGGGACTGGACCCATCGAAAGAAACTTCACCAGTAGCTGCAAGAGATAGCTTAACTGGGCGAAGTACTAGGATTGGCGGGGAGACGAGAGATTCTTTTAGGGTTGGCTTTTTCACTGGATAGATTTCATTTGCCCTATGATCTCTTTTTGTTTGACCTATAATCTCAGAGCCCTTTTGGAGAGAATCCTCTCTTACTTGCCCATTTTCTTTCATTAAAGACTCCTTGCTTGACTCCTTTGGACTGGTTAGCTTGACTCAAATGTAAATCCCTACCACAGGCTTGTGCTTGTTTTTATTGAATCGCTTTATATTTTGGGAATTGGCCTGCAAACTCTTATCTTGTATCGCCCTCTTGCTTTCAAAAATTACTTGCCTTATCCTATTGGGTTAAAGTCCTATTACTGCTATACCCGTATACCCGGGATTACTGTGAGCCCTCCCACTATTGGAAGAAGTCACACCTTAGACACGGTAGGATATAGTAAGATTAGAACTTCAAGGCCCTTAGACCATTACACAATGGAGCACTTGCTTACACCACTAGTTATATAACTGTATTACTGGGAAGGGGTTCTATCTTGAAGAAAGAAAACAGCAACTACTCTCGATGGTAAAATATAGTAAAAAGCACTTTCTTAAACAAAGGATTAACAAAGAAAGGGGAAAAACTAGCCTATTGGAGGGCTGATACGATAATAGCCCTTTAGCTCTTATGCTCGTTATCCCAGGCAATATGATATGCTTAGCGCTAGAAAGACGAAATGAAATTTGAGGAGCTCACCTAGACCCTATTGTCTGTATGGACCGCTACTATGGACTTCTTACTTACTAAGTGGTAGAACCCAGCGTCTTTTCTCCTCCGCATTCGCTCTGGCCTGTTAGGGAGGAAATAGACTGTTAGCAAAAAGGTTTGAAGTTAGAATTTTACAATGTTATTACTTCATCCGCTGTGAATGAATAGGCTGAAGGAATCGGATCTTGTCTCTTTTAATCTGCTTTTAAGGCAGGAAGCAAGAACTCTAAACTATCTCTTTAGGTAGCGAAGCCCCATTCGTTCCCTGGGTGAAGGAGCAGTAGAATCAGTCCTTGCTTTCTTCCCGGGAGCGCAGAGAGTAGCCAACCCAGTCAGCCAGTCCAGTAGCACGGTCTCGGTCCTGCAAGCCAACGGTTGCTAACTTTCTTTCAAATAAGATCTGTCCCAGCGGTCACTCTCATCGGCTGGCATTATTCTTTCTTTAAACCACCTTCTCTTGATGTAGAAAATCGTTTTTGAGGGAAATACAGAATTAGCTCTATCTTATCCAATGGGAAACTTTCGAGTTCATCCTTTAGCAGTCCAGGCAGTCCTATCAGTGCAGTACTTGTCTGAGGAGTGCTTCCTCCCGAGCCAGTAGGCCGATTGGTGTATAGAAAAGAACCTTCCCAGCCGGACAAGGAGCCAGAGCCACCGAGCCTGTGTTACTAATTGGCTTGATAGTTCAAGTAGTAATGGCGGTCTCCTGTCTGTGGTAGTCAAGCATGTCTGTGGCTAGAGGAGAAAAGCAGTAAATCTTAGTGCCCTGTAAGCGGTAGTTGAAGTCAGGCTTAACTCCTAGTCGGCTAGTAGAAGGGGATAGAGACTAAAGAAAGAGCTCTTAGTCTACTGCTTCTAAAAGCCAAGATGGTGAACAACCGTCCCTAATTTGAACTGCTTTGGTGGCCTGGGGCAGGTATCTTTCATAAGGAAGAATCAAAGGGTTATCCTGAAACTCCATAAAGAAAATAAAATGTTGAGCCTATGAAAGATGAAGCTTATAGCATTCCTAAAATTAAATGAGAAAGGTGTTCGAAAATGGAGAAATGCTTTGGTAGGAGATTTTCTTAACCGAGCTCTCCCATTCCGGGTCTTCAAAAATGGGAAACATCATATTGAAGATGTCTTGCTTCTAGACAATGGTCTTTATGTGTTCAAGATGAGAAGTGAGGAAGCTTGTCTAGCCATTCTAGGAAAGGGTCCTTACTATATTCTATTGCTGGAAAGTGGATGATTCTAAGGAAATCCAGACTTTATCGAAGAGTCACAAGTATACCAGTGTGGGTGAAATTCTAGAACATCCCTTTGTTGTTGTGGACACCGGAGGGGATGGAATTTTTAGGTAGCATTATTGGAAAGCCCCTATACTTTGATAGTCCTACTAGTACCATGAGAGCTTCTTCTTTTGCTAGAATATGTATTGAGATGAAGAGAAGTCTTTATGTACTCCTAGATCGTCGGAGGCAAAGAACCGGTCAAGGTGGAAGTGCTAGTTTTATGGAAACCGCCTCGTTGCACTAAGTGTGAGACCTTCGGTCATTCTACGGTTGAATGTCCTCTTTCTAGTGCTATGTCTAGTGGGGCCAAGCAAGAATGAAAGATGAAATAAGGTAGGACTCAGACAGGGTTAGAGAAGGAAACCCAGTTAAAACAAGGGAGTTCACCATCGTACCTTCTAATGGACTTGGAGGGGAGCGAGCGTATAGGCTCCACCTTTCTAGGAGGAGCAAGATGAGAATCAGAATATTGATTCAACGAACAAATTGGAGGCATTGAAGTCTTACCAGGAAGTAGATTCGTGTAGTGATGAGGAGGAGCAAGTAGAAGATTGGAATACTTCACCTCGCTCCATTGCTTCCATAAAGGATAATGTGGCTAAGAGGATTCTTAGAGCGAAGATTCATGAAATGAAGATGGCTAGGTGGAAAGTAGGATCCCGGTTATCTCTATCCCTGCGGTAGCCACCTTAGTTTATGTTTCCTCCTCCCTCGGGTTGTGAGGGTTGGTGCTCTAGGTTGAAATCTAGAGCTTAGTATCTCCTTGTATAGGGAAGCTTACAGTATTATGCTGCATAAGGACCGTTCAGGGTGGTAACTCATTGACTTCCAACAATGGGATTCTTCTATTAGAACTGAAACTCATGGATTGACCAAATCCTCATATTCCACCAGAAGACTGAAACTGAAATGACAGGATTTCCTGAAAGCCTTCTTTCGGCAATGGCAGATTTTGAGCTTTGACTTGCTTGCCTGGTGGACTTGCGGAGAGCTTTGAGAGGAAGCAGATCCTCAGAGGGTGGAGCGGTCTTTTGTTAACTGACTGGTTGTAGGTTCGAATCTTACTTGGGATTTATTTACTGTTGAGGGAGTGGAGTGGACCGCACATGAACAGCGATATGCTAGCACGGAAGATTCAACGGCTCGAGTATTACTGGACTACAAAGGACACCGATTGCTGCAAATATGTCATTGTTGTTATTGGCTAGCAGTAAGAAGCCTACTACAACATATTGTATGCACGGGGGAGGAGATATTGGAGTGGGGCACCCCCGGTGCAATGGAAGAGGTTAATCGAATGAGGAAGAAAAGAATGTCGATCGTTAGCGAGAAGAAAAAGCGAGAGCCTCCGCTCTCTCCACAATATCCTTAAAGACCTCTCTCGTCAGGGAGTAGCGGTAGTGCCGTCTTTCGCCCACGGTGGTCCGGGGGGCTGTTCCTGGCTTCACAGCGTATGGCCCCAACGTGCCTATCCTATACTGTTGCGAATGGTATCTCTGATTCTTGCAAGCTTTCAGACATCCTTGTCTTGGGTTCTAAACCGTGTGATCCAGCTGGGGCTTCTGAAGTGGGTAACGGATCAAGATTCTCGTCCTGGTTCTTCTGGCCCAATTGTAACATCTGAATGTGGATTTTTCTGCTCGTCCTAAGAGCTCCAGCTATGCGGGTATTCTTTTTCCTCCTCTAGGGCTTCCATGGATGCTCATTCATTTTATCTTCTTGGCCTCAACACCCCTGTTGAACCTGTTGTGGATAATGGAAGGATTCAAGTTCTTCCTCCGAAAGGTCTTTCGGACGAAGGGAAAGTGGAGTGGGAGAATACTTTTTTTAGGCCACTTCGTAGGCCGGAAACTGCCTTATTCGGCTGCTAATACCCTAGCACACAGGCTGTGGAGTGATGATAGGCTGGATGAGGTCTTATCCGCTGAAAACGGGTATTTTTTTTTTCCGGACAGTTATCCCCGTAAATAACCGAGACCACACAACTCCATTTACCAACAATTTCTTGAACCCTACAATGCATGCACTGATCCGATTGACCAATAACTGCAACCTGAACTGCACTCGGGTCCCAACACGGAAGGAAGAGTAAGCCAATAGTCTCCCGAGGAAAGAAGGAAATGGCACATTGACATGAATCTTCCTCTCTAAGGGTTTACGACGCTCGAATAAGCATCCCGTCGAATCAGCTGTTACTGTTCTCGAATGCCCTGTTGCTGCAAGAATGCCTTCTTAGGAAGAATAGGCAGCTATTGAATCAGCTCTGACTCTTAGAGAATACGCTGTTTTCAGGTTTGAAGGCAGAATGCGCTCTTGGGAATCGAATAGGACAGATAGTTTCTCATCTCGGGCAAATTAAATGATGGGCAATTCAAAATAGAAGTGGGCAAAGAGAAAGGCTGCCAGTTGCTATTGAATCCGGAATAAGGCAATCCTTATTTAATATTAACATAACATATGCCAACATAAGCATAAGACACAAAGTGGATGCATCGAATAATGCCCTCTTATAAGTATAAGGAAGATTTTTATGTGCGCAGAGGATTCATCTTTCAACAGCATTTCCGACATTCACCATCAAAAAGAGGATTTTACACTAGCACTAGGATCTGTCTATGCGGATGAGCATCCGCTTTTCGGCATATCGATACTTCTTCTTCCTCAGCGACTTGGCAATAACCTGATTCCACATGGGCAAGGAAAGGCAATGAATATTGTTTAGATATCCCCGTCAAAGCAAGGAGCTGTTAGCTAGATGTCTGCCTCTTTTCTTTGTGACAGTTCACTTTTGTTTCTTTTTCCAGCCTTTGAGGGGAGGCGGTGTAGTCGGAATGTATTGGCAAGAATAGGCTGCACAAATCGTCTGTTTGAAAGAAGGAGTTGTAGATATTTTGAATTGGACTGAAAGCAGGAAACATTTCAAGCAATCCAAGACTCTCTCTCTTCCTTCCCTTCTAGCAGCAATTCCATAGCTTCGTGAAAACAACCTATTTTGATTCGTAGATGCTTTTAATATTTCGAGTTTTCTAAGGCATCTGTCTCCTACTCCTGACCTGAACCCTCTTGGCCGGTTGGTTAGCTGCTGACTCTTTGGACAATAAGGGCCATGCTCAGTTACCCAGGATGAATAAAAACAAGAATAATTCCTCCTCTTCGAGGTGGAGGATAAGGTAACCCTGACTGGTTGTCTCTTTCTTTGTCAGCGATGGTTTTTGCTTGCTGGAATGTCAGGGGCCTTAATGACCCATTAAAAGAAGGAGAGGTCAGGAAATTGATCTCTGAGCATCGTCTGTCCCTTTGCGGTCTCATTGAGACTAGGTGAAGGAAATTAATAAAGGTTCTCTTTTGATGGCTTTGGCTAGGGAGTGGAAAGCGTTATGTAATTATCAGTGTGCCCCTAATGGCAGAATTTTGCTTTGTTGGAACCTCATGGGTAAGGAGTTGATCTTGTTCTTCTTGGCCAATCTGCGCAAGTTATTCATTGTAGAGTTTCGGCCAAATCTAGGGCTTGGAGTTGCATTCCTTCTTTTGTTTACGGTGAAAATTGTCATTCGAAGAGGAAAGCCTTGATCGATATGAGTGATTTTTCCTCTTTTCCTTCTCTTGTGGGTGATAATCCTTGGTTGGTGATTGGGGATTTCAATGCGATCAGATGGAATCACGAGAGATTGGGCCGTTCTCGGGACTGGCCGGATTGGATGGGAGACCTTGATAATTGTGTACTTTCTGCGGGGCTCTTTGATCTTCGGTTTTGTGGCCTTCTCTTTTCCTGGTCTAATAGGAGGGAAGATGACCCCATTCTGAAAAAGCTGGATAGGGCCCTGGTTAACTGTAGTTGGGAGGCCTCCTTCTCCGGGTCGGAAGTTTCTTTCTTACCTGCTGGGGTATCGGCCACTCACCCATTAACCAATTCGCGCCAGTAACGAGGTCCTAAATAGTAACGTCTAAGGGATCTCGAAGATCCCGAATTAGTTTACACATGTGACGAATTCTTCCCTACCAGACGCCTACTCAAAACTAAGAGGGGGAAAGATTTAATAAAAACTTTTGAGCTATTACCACTATCTGATAATCAAATGGTGATTCCGCCTATATCTTTTACAAATATTGCTTTTTCAACATTGCTACCAATCTATTGCTAGCACAGGTATCAATAGCCTTAACTACCCGTTCATGCCATGTTTGGAGTTTCTACGCACGAATCATAAGTTCTTTGGTTCGTAACGATCACAATGAACCATCCACAAGATAGAGATAGTACTTTATTAATGCCGTGATAACTATAATGTACGAGTTGATTCCCAGATCAGAAATTCTTTGATTGGGTCCACAAGCCAAATCGAACGCTTACTTTCTCAACCAACCTAATTCGGGGTTACATTCCATGAAGAAGTTATATGATAGAGAGAATGGAACGCCAAATTCATACATCTATTAAATCTTTCTGCTCACTCATTGATGTAATAGAGAGAGAGGGAATTGTCACACATTTATGGCAACTCACCGCTTCATCCGTGTACAAAACATTAAGCCGACCATGGCAATTTGTCCCTTCCATCGATTTCTCAATGCCTAGCACCTACCAAACGCCTACTCAAAACTAAGAGGGGGAGGGATGGAAGAGTAATAGCAGCATTCCAGCCAGCATACCTTTATCCGAGCCAATAATTTTGACATCCTTGAGTTGCCAGCCATTCATAGGTTTTTCCTCGTTTTGGGATAGCCAAAAAAAAGCCGAAGATCGGTAATCAATGCCAGGTGAAGCTGGAACCGTAAGGGCTATTGGGTGGGTGTCGATCTATGCCCCTCGCTTTTATTTCATCGAAAGGATCAAGTGGCTTTCGATCACGAAATGCAGGTTCAAATACAAACTCCCTCTCTCCGGTTGCTCAGATGCTACTACGCCTACGCCTGCAACAACTAATAAGGGCCCTTTTTCGAATGTTTGGAGAGGCTCACGTATTCTATATCGGACCCCCCAAACTCGCCTTTCGTCTTAAGAAAGATGGTCATTCTTCAGGTTTTCAAGAGCCGGACACATGTCGACAGACCAAGCAAGGACGGTATTCGCGATTCCTTCTCTTCCTTATTCCCGATATCGTACGACATATGCCTGCCAGATAGAGGCAAAGAGATGCCGACCCTTACAAGCCTATATACAAATACTTTTTTGTATACAGGACACGAGCCTTTGCTACAAAAGCTAGGGAATGTGCTATATGAATTAGAGGAGTTTATGAACGTTACCAGCGGATCCGAGCCTTACCTTATATTGAGAGTTGACCCTCTTGGCTGGGCCTATTCGCTTTAACACCGGGCTTGTCTTGCTTGATTGATTGGCTTACCCTCGTGTGTCGTGCCATATTCGCTATTGGCTTATAGTTGTTTAGTTATTCTTCTATTTGTTAAACCAACGTACGTACTAGCTTGAACACCGTGCCCCTTTCTCTAATAATAAGGCAAGCAAAACATGTTGCATCCCCAAAAGCTTCTCCTTCTTTTGCACCTTTGGGTCATAGAAGACAGCTCCTTATTCTTCTTGCTTATGGGATTAAAAGATCTCTTATTCACCGCTCGGGCTTCAGGACTCGACAGACACAGGTCACTGATGTGTGGGCAGTTATTATTTCTTTTGCCAGTGATGAGATTCTCGCAAAGCCGCCTTACTAACCCTTCTATCCGGCATACCAACAACTTTTCACAAAAGCCCGATTAATTTACTTCAAAGATCAAAGAAAACCAGAGATGGCATTTCCGAGAGAAAGCTGTGGATTGAGAGGGGGAACTAGCGACCACCTTTGATTTGCAAGAAGGACGCTCGAGAGACCACCGAAGGGCGTTTAGCGCGAGCTTCCCAACGGAAAGGCCAGAAAGAGTGACCGACCACAGGGAGGGAAGTTTTTATTCCACTACTAGAACGGCACTGACAACTAATAATCATAATGGCGCTCGCCTATTCCTCTCTCTGATCTACGACCACCCTCTCTTTCTGTCGAGCTCTCTCAAACACAAGTACAGATAAGGCATGGGACTACCAGGCGCTATGAAATAGCCTAACGTCCAGTCCTACTGCTACTACCTGCCTGAGTACAGACAAGGAATATCTATCTCTTACTCAAGCAAGGGAACAAGCCGGACTCGACTTGGGAGCTCTTCCTTCTTCTTCCGAAACCATAACTCACGCTTGCTTTCTGCTCTTGACCGGTCTTGACTTCAGGCGGTTCCACCACTAGGGGGAAACGAAACAACAACAACAACTACAACACGGATCTACTGACGGACGGCGTACTCACGCGTTTCGGCTCTTGGTAGCCTACGCCTGTTCTCCGTCTTGCAGGTCCTGATTCCGTCCACTTCATGTTGCCGTGACGCCGTCTTTATGTGCTGTTAGGAACTGCCGCTGAATTTCAGAGCTATTTGCAATCGAGAACCCCTTTAGCTGAATAGCATCCTGAGGAGTTTTGCGTTCATACCAGCTTATCCGTCCTCTTTGTCTTCGGTAAGCGAATAGCTTTAAGACTCTCCGCTGCCTGCGCACCCCGTTGGGATCATGTTTATGGACGCGCCATTCCTTACTCGGCAGCAAACATTGTTAGAGACTAAGCTCCATTCCCAATTAACCGCCTTCCACACAGCAGAAGTTGGGAGTTAAGCCCTTCATACTGATACAATACTTCCCCTTGATAATTCTGCTCTCAAGACTCAAATTATCCACTGCCCAATCCCAGCTCATGTTTCCCAAAAGCGCCTTGGTTTTCCATGGAAACTATACTGAGACCACCCTTGTCTATAGGCTTTTTCACAGTTTCCAATTAACCCAGCGAAAGCCTTCCAATCCTCCAGCTTTAGACCAAAAAAAGAAAAAGTCTCTATAGTATTATTCAAGCTCTTCAGCAATAGAAAAAGGAATCCTTAGGCGGGTCCCCTAATGCATAGGAAGACCCCTAGAACTTACTTAATGAGTGTCGGTTTTCCAGCAGAGGATATAAAAAAGTATTTCCATCCCGGTAGTCTTCCACTGAACCAATCCGCCGGGGGTCTACAGTCTTCTTAGAGTTTTTGAAACACCTTTGAAAAAGGTTAGTCATAATGGCCTTATAAACAACATTACATAAACTAATGGGACGAAATTGTGATAAGCGAGAGGAGCCTTCACCTTTTGGGATAAGGGCAATAAAGGTATTATTGAGACCTCTAGGCATGGTCCCAGAGTCAAAAAGTCCTGTATAACATCTACCACATCCGCTTTTTCCGTAACCGTAATCTAGGATTGTCCCGCTTGTAAGATTATTCAAATAGGCAACTGTTTCATTCTGAATGTTTTGCTGCCTGAGCGCCTCGAGAAAGACCATAAACATAAAAAGAGGAACTCGAGCAGAGGCTGAAAGGCCCTTTCTCTTTCCTTACTGTCTAGCGATACCATTTACATTTGTAGGAATGCATGGGACTACTTTCTATAAAGCACTTTAGGTGGCTCTACCACTTCCGTAGGCGGCCGGAGGAGCTGAATAGGCGGCAGGAGGAGGAGCAGCTAGCCCAGCTGTAGACTTCAATGTAGAGGTTGGGAAACTATGTGCTGCGCATAAATCACCGAAGGATGCCATCAGACGATCAAAAGATTCAGGATCAAGCGGAGGTTTCTATTCCACTACTAGAATGGCACTAATGAAATGATGACTTTATCTTAATTAATACCTTCCCCTTTCTTTGGTAATGGCAGCTACGAGCTAAGCGAGGAAGTCTCCTAACTCTGCAATTTCTGATTCGATCGGGGATCCTTTTACTGGTATTGATCGGAATGCTGTGGAATAACTAAGTCACTTGCTTTAGCTGCCGTAAGATATTGTAGGTGCTTAAATGACCGGGTGCCATAAGAGAGCATTACTTTCATATTCATATCGGGGAAAGTTGCGCGGGCAAGAACAGTGGCAAGAGGTTCTTTCTCTCCTTTTTCCCTTCTTTTCTACGGGGACGGCTAAAGCAGCAGAGAACCGATTGGCTGCGTGCATTCCCTCCACAACACCCAACGCAATCAAGATCAGGTGAATATGACTTCAGGGATTCTGTGACTAACCGCTTTAACGGAGTGCCCTTACTAGGTCCGAACTCGATGATGGAATGGCTGGGCTGGGCAAGGGCTATGAGCGGCCCCCTTATTAGTAGCCGAAGAAGGGGAGAGGAAGAGGGCTAGGCCCAGGAGAGGAGATTCAGCTTCAATCGGAGATTTCCGCTGTTCAAGCTATCTCATCAGGTAATTCAGTAGTCGGGGATTCCGCTATAGCCTTAGGAATAGGGTACGAATCGGCTGTGGGTCCTGTTTCCTTAGTGCCAAAAGCTGAGTAAGAGGAAGAGGGGGTCTTCTGGTAGCGGGAAGGCAGTGAAGTAAGCGGATATGGAGTACTCGAGGGACAGGCCCTGAAGCGAAGGACGGGAACGAGCGGGATCTCAGACGAACAGGAAAGAGAGAGTCAACGCCGGTAGAGGAGAGGACTAGCCTAGGCTCTTCAAGACCTTACTCGGCTCGAGGAAGAGGAATAGATAGGTACACGAGGTGAGCGGAAATTTATTATTCTACATTTTCCCAAAAGAGAAAGAGGATGAATTCATTTCTTTCTTCAACGGAATCTACCAATGGAACAATCTTTGAAGAAGAGAGGGGTAAATACCCAGAAAAAAAAGGGTGAACTCATTAGGTAAGCCCCGGCCTAGCTTTAGTGGGCTACGAGGACAGTAAGCATCATCGGCGGTTGAAGAACCCGAATCAGAGAGATCAGAGTCAGAGGCAAGCGAGGACTCAGCAGTAGGGGCTTTCGCAGTAGCAGTGCCATGAGTATGAAGCGCCCGCTAAGGAACGGATACTTAAGTGGTAGGAGGGAGCTAGGAGTCTTCCCTTGAGTCTTCCATTCATGCCTTCATGGTCGGCTACCTGCTTTCTCCTTTCTTTATCGAGGAAGCTCGCCGGAGATCTATTCCTCTTCCTCTGCCTCAACAGGATCTGGGCTCCGCTTGTCTTGGTCCTTAAGTGGAATTTAGGTCCAAAATATTCATTCCCTGGTTACACCTCTGATTCTTCTGATTCAGAGTTAGCGCCGATCCTTTATAAGTAAATCCCAAAAAACCCAATTCTAAGGCAGGTCTTTGGGCTACCAATTGCCGTTTCAGTTTCCTCAGGTCTCGTACCGGGTGAGATAGCTTGAACAGCGGTTTTCTTTGTCGGGTATTCCGCTGCCTACGCCATGCTTTAGTCCTCTTAGCCCTCTACAGAGTCATCCTCCTAGGCTTCGATCATCCGCAACAAAAGAAGAGACTAAATCCATGCCTGAGCCTGAAACTACATGGAACAAAGACTGCTCTAGGCTGAGATTTTCCTCGCCTCCCTTATAGAAGAGTAAGCTTCTGCCCATCTTCCTTCTTTTAAGAAAAATAGAGTAAAGTAAGGTCTTTACTGATCTATTCTATGAAAAGTCTTTCTTCCTTATATGCCTTCCCGAAGAAAAGGTGGTTGTGAAGTGAACTTCCTTTCGGTGAAGTGCGATAAAGACTCTCTTTCTTCCGCTGAGGTGAGGAGCTCCTCTATTCCCATTCTATTTCGGGGATACTATAAGTCTTCCTATTCCTAAACTCTTGAAGGTATCTAGATCTAAGCGAGGTGATGGCTATGCCACTGGGCCTCGATCTAGATCTGCTATTGCTTGAACAAGGTCAATTGTCTATGCTTTACCTCCGATGCTGCCTCGTTCTCTACAATCTCTTAGCGGGCTTTGCTGCTGCCTGTGCCTAGTGGAATCTATTGCTCTAAAAATGCTAATGATGTTGGTATTCTCTCTACTATTGTCTTTGCTACCGGGACTACTGCTCTTAGTGCTTGCTCTGCGTATGTGTATGGCCTTAACAATTCAATAGGCTGTTGCTATTTTTACTTATGTGTTTGGTGCCTCGGGAAATGTAAGGAATGCCAGGCGGGATGCTGCCACCTTAGCCTATGCTTGCTCCGTTGCTGGGCCTGGTCAATTGGATGAAATGGGGGTGCCTCTAGCTATGTCCTTAGCGCTTATTCAACCCTGACTACTAGATATGGCTACTAGCTCTCGAAATGATGAAATTGGTTAGCTCTTACTCTAGCCATTTACCTGCTGGGAGGGAATCTGCTGCTGATGCTTCATAACGACTACCATAATCTTTTGTATAAGCCCTTCACTCTATACGAACCAACAAGATATATCTAGATCTCCACACACAAGGGTGTGAAATTGAACAAAGGCGAGCTACTCATCCCTAGTTAGGAGGTAAACCCACACCAGGCGGGCCCCTGGACTGTGTCTTCTTCAGTAGGCCGAGCACGAGCATAAGCTGACGAATCCCTAATCATTTCACTTTAGTCACTCAAGTATACGCCTATCAGTATCAGTAGCAGCATAGGAAGCAAGGGTAGATCCAGTCGAAAGACCAGTAGCATTAGTAGCTAAGACGGGTAACCAGGAAAAGTCCTTGCCTTGCCACTACGAAGGAGGGTGGATCACGAGATTGAACTCATTCCTGGAACAAAAACCCCATTCCTCTCGTTGCAGATCTATTCGATTAACCGAGCAATGCAAAATTTTTCACTAAACTTGAGGGGTATCATCAAGTTAGAATTTCTGAGGGAGACGAACCAAAGACAACCTGTGTTACTCGGCATGGGGCTTTTGAATTTCTTTTATGCCTTTTGTACCTTGATGAATCAGGTATTTCATGAATATCTCGAGAAGTTCGTGGTGATGTATCTAGACGACATTGTGCTTTCTAATTCATCTTTGGAAGAACATGTGGAACACCTTCGACTGGTCTTCAACAAATTGCGCGAGAACCCACTCTACTTGAACTCTACTTGAAGAGAGAAAAATGTGCCTTTGCCCAACAACGCATCAAGTTCTGGGGCCATATCATTGAGCATGGCCACATTCGGATGGATTTGGGGAAGGTGAAGGCGACCCGGAAGACCCCCAATAATGTGACGGAATTTAGGTCCTTTCTGGGACTAGCTAACTACTATCGTCGCTTTTTGAAGGACTACTCACGAAGGGCTACACTTCTGACTGATCTTTGAAGAAGGGACGAGATTGGAACTGGTCTAAAAATGCCAAGTGGCCTTTGACGATTTGAAAGAGGCGATGATAAGTGACCCAGAACAAACTTGCTCTTCCAGATGTAATGAAGCCCTTTGAGGTACAAACGGATGCCCCAGATTTTTGTTTAGGGGAGTCCTATTGCAGGAAGGTCACCCAGTTGCATATGAGAGTCGTAAACTGAGCGACCCAGAGACAAGATACACAGCACAAGAAAAGGATCTATTGGAAGTAATCCATTGCCTTAGGTTAGGGTCTGGAAACACTACTTATTGGGGTCCAAGTTTGTAGTGAAGACAGATAAGACTGCAGTGAGCCATTTTCTTACGCAGCCAAAGCTCCCCCGCACGGTGGCAGGAATTCTTGGCGGAGTTCGACTTTAACTTTGAATATAAGACGGGTCAAACCAATCAAATAGCAGATGCTCTTAGCCGGAAAGCAGAACTAGCAGCTTTAAAATACCTTTCCCACACCTCCGCCAGCCAAGTGGCAACCTCAGTGCGGGAACATCTTAAGGAGAATTAGTCTAAAGATCCTACGGCTCAAGCCCTCCTGAATTTGATGCGAGAAGGGAAGACCCGTCAGTTCTGGGTGGAGGACGGACTTTTGATGACAAAAAGGAAAGGGGCACCGATTGTTTGTACCGAAGGTTGGGAGATTTTAGGAAGGTACTCCTACGAGAATGTCATGACGGGCGGGTCATCCGGGCTGGGCTGGCAGAGGACTTTCGCCTTAGTAAAGCAAGGGTACTATTGGCCAGAAATAAAAGACGATGCAATAGAGTACACCAAAACTTGTCTAACTTTGCCAGCAAGATAAAGTTGAAAGGAAGAAGACCGCAGGGTTCTTGGAACCACTCCCAGTACCAAGTCGGCCTTGGGAGAGTTTCCCCTTAGATTGAATCTCAAGCCTTCCGAAGGTGGGGGACAACAGTTGTATTCTGGTGGTTGTGGATAGACTCTCAAAATATGCAACCTTTATCCCCACTCCAAAAAGCTGTTCCGCCAAAAAGACTGCTGGATTGTTCAAATACGTTGTTAAGTATTGGGGTGTGCCACAGAACATTGTCAGTGATCAGGACTCAAGATTCACAGGAACCTTCTGAGATCTAAATGAAAGATCTCCTCTAGCTATCACCCACAAACTGATGGCCAAGACAGAGCAGTTTAATGTTCTCCTTGAAGAGTCTTTGCGACATTTCGTTAATGCCAACCGGGTGCAACTACTTGATGTAGCAAAATTATGTTTTCACTCCTAGAAGAGCTCTTCAACTAACAAAAGTCCCTTTGAGCTTGTTACAAGTCAACAACCATTGTTACCAAATACCGTTGACAAGTACGAAGGAAAGAGTCCCCAGGCCTTCAATTTCACCAAGGAGTGGAGGCAAATGCAGACATTGCTCGAGCTTATCTTGAGAAAGCCTCAAAGCGCATGAAGAAGTGGGCAGACATGGGCCTCCAGAATTTAAGGTTGGCGACATGGTATTGGTGAAGCTATCTCCAGAATAACTCAGATTCCTCGGAAATCAAGACAAAAGACTCATCCGCAAGTATGAAGGGCCAGTTCCAGTCATAGAGTGGGCAAAGCTTCATACAAGATTGATCCACCAGATTGGTGGAAAGTCCACCCAGTGTTTCATGTCAGTTTTCTCAAGCCATATCATGCTGATCCAGAAGATGCAGAGCGCAATCGACCAGCCATCAACAGCAAGCGACAACCGAGCAAAGAAGCGGAAGAGAGACTAGCGGAGAGAGTCATCACAGTGTCACGGAGGCCACGCCGCGAGTTTCTAGTCAAGTGGAGGAATCCCGGAAACGAGGACGTCGACCATTTGAGTGGGGGAGAGTGTCATAGGCCAATTCTTTTACATGTAGTATAGTTGTGGAGAACATGGGAGTGGAAATATTGTACTTGACAAATGCATTTATTTTGTAATTTCAAGGGGTGTGACACCTCCAGCATCTTGATGTCTCCTTCTACCACAAGTTCACATGCTCCTTATGCTCTTTAGGGGGGAGTGACTAGTTGGGCCCGTGAAAGTTGGTATCAGAGCTTCAAATCGATTGTGGGATATAAAAGCACCATGGCCAAAAGTGCCAAGATCGCTCGCATCGAAGCATTAGAGAAAGACCTTGAGGTGGCTTTGTCCGCAGCTCAAACTAAGCGCATTGAGACGCTCGAAGTAAAGATTTCTGAACTTGAGAATCATCTAGCGATACTCCCTAGTTCTTCGGATCGGCCAACAGAGCTTGAGGCCTCTCAAAGTGACGCTTTTGAATTTTTTACAGATAATGTAAAAGAGACCGTGAATACCTTGCAAAATGATTTGCAGGAGCTCAATGCCAAGGTGAGTCTGTTGATGCGCAATGCCAACAATTTGATTTCGGACCTTCGATGCTTGAGACTGACGGGTGAAATTGCCAGAACCCCGGGCCTATCTATGGGGTAATATAGATGCCAAAGAGGTAGATGAGAACTTTCTTTGACATGGAACAAGACTGTCGGGTGGTCCGAACCGATTCAGAGGAGCACAAGGTTACCATAGCCACAATGTACTTCACTGGGGATGCCAAACTGTGGTGGCGATCGAAGGTTGAAGACATTCAAAACAATCGGTGCACCATTAGCACAAGAGCTCAAACGAGAGCAATTCCACCCCGAAAATGTGGAGTAGAGTATATAGCGCGTTGCAAGTTGAGAGAGTTGCAACAGACCGGTTCACGTTAAAAAGGAACTTTCTACCCTTTCGTTTCTTTTATTCCACTATATCCTTTCAGTCGAGTCACCGCTACGCCCTTCTACTGAGAGGTGCACCCTTTTTTAGCGATATAGTGGATCGCTCATTCTCGCTTATCGAAGAACTCGCTTTCGAGTGAAGGCCCTCGTTATCGCGGGCTAGATTGAAGAAGAATCACCTGCACAAAATTAGAGTGGGTTTAGAACGTCGTGAGAGAGTTCGCTTCCTATCTACCCTTGGTCTTAAAGGGAGATAGTTGATCGAGAAAGCTCCGCCCAAAGGCGCCGAGTACATAGACGAGGCGGTCACCGGTAGGCTGTTACAAGGTAAGTGCCTATCCCTGTCTCTATCACGCCCTATTCTGAGCCTCTTCCCCCCTTCTCTGGGGCTTTTTCCTTTCCTGGGATCTCGTTTTTTTGAGTGATTTCATCCCTTGGGTAAGAAAGTCGTCCTAAGACCTTGCAGTTCTAGTTGGAGAGGTAACCCGATGTAGTTCTATTCCTTCTCCCAGGCATTCCTAAGCACTGGCATTTGTTCTCGTTTCCCTTTGAATATTGGTTGAACATTGGCTATTATTCAAACCTATTTCTTTCTGGGCAAGCTTTTCACTTTTCAGTCAGCAGTATCGAATCTTTTAAGCCAAAGGAAAGGGAAATCCCATATTAGAAACTCTTAAGCTAGCCAGTATCAATTTGAACATCTTTATTAAGAAAGCGCTTGCTGTCACTGCCAGATAAGAGATACATTTTTTTTTTTAATTTAATAATTCACTCTTGGGGAGGGCTATCTTTCCTTTGCATCTATTGGGATAAGTGTCTTATTACGCAAGAAAGCTATTTCCAGTTTTCTTCTATCCCGTGTGGGATAAAACTGAATCGAGTGTGAGTTCCTTTTTTTGGGGGTCTGTACGCTTTTCTGACCTTAAGCATATAAAATAGATTAGAGGATTGGATCTATAGTGCCTAAAGCTAGTGATAGCGGATTAGAGAATTCATTTCTTTCTAGTCATAACTCCTCCCATTTATACTCTTAATAGGATTACCTAGAATGCTGAGCTACCAAACAAGCCAACGAGCGAGTTCGAGTGCTTCTGCCTCTGCTTGCGAGCCTGTCCTAAGATAATAACTTATCCCCGAAAGATAGAGTTCCCTGCCAGAGCTATTGGGAGTTCTCTTGTGAGTTCCCTGCCATCCTGACCTGTGCCTGTCCCTTTTTCAAGTGAAGTTCTAGTCCTTCGCCTTTGGGCCAGTAACAAAGTCTCTTGAACTTCCTTAATTTCTGGAAAGGAATGGGGAGCAAGCTATTAAGTTAGATGACTTAATCCAGTACCAGTAAGTAAGGAAGCCCCTTTGAAAGCATTATTCATTATCTGAGTGAATCCTGTCTTGTGACAAGTTTAAAAGAAGGACTATTGAAAGCGGGGATAGCGGATTATCTTCTCGGGAAAGCTAGCAAGCCATCTACTTTCTTTCTCTTTCCTTCACCCTCAAGTAGTAAGGCTTTCCATCCACCCTGCCGGTCCTAATCAAATAAAAGATCTTATCCGGCTAGCCATTGGTCGCTTTATCAAATCTTCTCCAATTAGAGAGTCACTTCGTCCCTTTTGGAGTGGAGAGAGGAGTACCGGAAGCCCATTAAGTGTAATTTCTTCTCTTGAGACTTCTGTTACAAAAGTGCATTTGCTTCTGCCCGGGAGGGCTATATCTATCTTCTCTTTTCTTTTCTTTAGGAATTGCTTCTCTTTTTAGGTAAGGAATAGCCTTAGTCCCCTCGAGTCTCTGGGATTGGCATGTAATAGAAGGATTCGGATACTCGAAACAACTCGGCACTCGCATCGGTAAAATAACGTCTAATAGATAGACCTGGAAATCGATGCTTTCTGGCTCTCACTTCCGGTCGGTGAGCCTCCTTTTGTTTTCTTTGATTCACAAGCTGGTTCAATTCCTGCTTGCCTTTCATTTTCAATTGTTAGAGTAGTCTCGAGCCGCGCTCTTCTGCCATGCGA
The DNA here is from genome assembly GCA_024362665.1 of Prunus padus. NCBI lineage: Eukaryota > Viridiplantae > Streptophyta > Magnoliopsida > Rosales > Rosaceae > Prunus > Prunus padus. Next base: position 319,376 of record JANFAM010000004.1, on the reverse strand, counting down.
AGGGAAGATCGGATTGAATGGCTAGCGAACTCAACCCTTGCGGCAAGAAAAGGACTCAATAGCTCATAGCCCGGGTGTGGCTCCCCTTTATTACTTCTCTTACTTATTGGCCTTGGCCTGGCCCCCTTTGGTCCGAAATAGCCGTACGCACTCCTCCATATCCCACTCTGGAGGTAGGGCCCAAGAATCCTATATTTTTTGTTGAGTGGAAGTAGGAATGGAGTGGCTCATGCCAGACCTGAGAGATCATCCTACTTATCAGCTAGTTATCGGCTAGCTCAATCGCAAATCGGGCATCCCATGATATATTCAGCCAGCTTGTTAGCTCAGCTTGTCTCCTCGGGACTCGCCATTCTCACTTATATAGGATTCCATTTCGTCTCCACAAGTTAGCCTGTCTGCCTGCAAGGCCCAATCGAAGCAGATTGTCCCTGACCTTAAGGGTTCCGGATAGCGCCCTTCACTTGTAGTTTCGCTACTCTAGGACATCAACACCAACTCAGGCTCCAGCCCTAACTTCAGCTTTAGATTCAACTTAAAATTAGGTACCAGCCTTGGCCTAGGCATCGGTTTCCTTCTTCGTAGTCTTCTTCTTCACAGTTTCCTCGGATTCGGCATAGCCTTCTTCAGATTATTCATCCTTGTCTTCGTCTCTGTCTACCAGATCGGATCCAATCAAAGCAGTTCGTCCCCTTCTCAAGTTCCGGAGGGTGGCTCTTCACTTGGTGTTCACTATTCTTTTGTATTGGCACTAACAATGGCACCGACTTTAACTTTGACTTAGTCCTCCGCTCATGAATCTGGCTATCTCAAGATATCCGGATTCCATTCCTTTCTGATGCGCCTTATGTTTCCAAAAGGTAAGACTTTCCCCTTCCAGGGTGACCCCATTTGCCCGAGCCCTAATCGAGGAATGGCAATCTCGTTTCGGCCTGGCCTTGTCTCTTCTCTCTGAAGGCTGTTCCTATTCATATTCAAATTGTTAGATAGCTTCTATCTTTCAGTTTATATCTTTGGTTCTCGAGGTTCTCAAGTTTCAATCCAGATGTAATGGATTGTATTTCACCCTCGCGATAATAGCTATATGGGTAAATTGCTTGACGATCTATCCAAAAGGAGCCGTGTCCATGCGGTTTTCCTCTCTCGCATAGAGCCAACCTTACTCTATGTGCTGTCCTGGGTGGGCTACCATCCTTTTCCATTCCACTACTTTACATGTTAGCTCGTCTCTGTCTTCGTCTTTGTGTCTGCCGATTCAATTGATGCTGCTCGTCCGTCAGGATGGCTCGACGTGGATCCCTATTCTTATTCCTAGTTCCACCTTCTTGACATAGTTTCCGTCTCTTGAATACCAACTTTCTGCAGGGGTGGATTGAGCGGTGGCAACGTCCGAAAGGTATGATTTAGTAGTAGATGGCCCCTTCCCTTCCGTGTTTGAAACGGCTTAAGATCGCTCGCCTTGGTCGGCGAGAAGAAACATAGAAAAGAAAGAAGGTATGAAATCCTTAGCTCCACCACGTGTTAAGCATACGAGAATTGAGACTGCTACCAGCCCCGGGAATTCCATAGCTGTTAGCTCTGACCCCAAAACATCCAAGGTACCTTGAAATGACTAGGAGCTCGCATGAACCCATATCAACCCATCTTCAATCAAGAGAACCGGAACTAGCTGGAAGAGAAAAAGAAGTAGATTAGGACTGCCTTTTAGCATTAGCTGGCGGGGAACTAAGAGAGAGTTCAGCAGGAAGGGAAGGAAATCTTCAACTTAAACTTCAACTCGCGTAAAGGGAGAAAGAAAAGAACTGGAAATGCATAGGATATACTGATTAAATTATGAATGAAAATCGCAACTACTGGTACAATAGATACATACGGGTACTACTGGCCCACTATCGCTAGACGGAATGACACTCTTGTTATACGGAATCACACTAGCACTCTTAGCTCTTTAGCTATTACGCTTGGTAGTAAGGCGAGGAATGATAGCAAGAGTGCTTTACGAGAAAGAACCCTTTACCCTTTTTCTCTTTGACCTTGACCTAGCCCTTGCTTTGCTCGTTTGACACCTTGACTGGCTAACTAAGAGACTAGTCCCCTTTCTGGCTGGAAAAGTAAGTAGGTGGGGTGTTGAAAACTTATCCTTCAAGTGAAAAGAAAAAGTGCCTGCTTAATCTGCAAAGGAAATAGGATAACCTTAGTCCAGGTGATAGTACACTCCATCTTTCTTTCCCATTTGAAAGAGTGCTTCCTGCGCTTGCCTAAGGGACAGAGACCGCTGGACTGGGATTAGGATAGGTTTACACAAGGCCTGACCTTAGCATTCCAATTAGATACCCCTTTAGATACTCTGCTACATCAACAAGAAAGAAGAAGATAAAAAATGATGTCTCTTGCTGAAGTGTTTGGGAACATCAGTTAGACCAGACATTGAGCCTATTGAAAGCACAATTCAATTCCTGCTCCTAGACATTCAGATTAAGATAATAGTGAGAGCGATAGACAGAGAAGTATAGAATGCTATTGTTTCAGAATCCAACACTTGTAAACTCATATCTCCAGGGACGGAGGTACCTTAGATTAGAAGCCCATACATAAGGACAGGGACTGAGCTTAGGACTGCAGGAAAGAGGATAGCCACTAGGCCAGCTACTAGAGACACACACACTAAAAAAGATATGGGGAAAGCATATTCTCTAGGAGAAAGAAAGACATCCATCTTGGCTGACAGGGCTGACCCTGACTCTGATGCTTGACTAGAAATTATACTTGCTTCACTTGAAAGTACAATTTTAACTTCAAGGCTTTAAAGGAAAGAGACTTATAGATTGGCTTGAAAACTCCCCAGAGATAAAACATCTTAATTAGAAGAAGAGGTCTTTCTTGATCCTGGAGAGGTAAAGATTGAGACAGGTTGTCAGAGTCATTTCTATTGCTGCCTAAGAGCCCTACCCCTACTTAAGATATTGCTTGAAAGGCGTTGGTTGAGTGACTGCACTTGCCCCTTTGACTGCTGGATTGATTGACTTTGCCAGCTTCAAACCCTACTGTTCTAAGGATAAGGAAAGGAACTGAAAGGGGATGAAAATATAGCTCATATTCTTCTCTTCCTTAGACCCACCATCTATCTAGTTAGCCTCCTCGGTGAAAGAAAGGGAAAGAATTTTTAATATTAGCTCTTCCGGAGCACTCTCTTAGCTTAGCTATCTACTAGGGAATCTTATCTAAAGCCTACGATATTTGACTTCTCTCTTTTCCTTGAGATGCTTCCAGTGCGCTTCAGGGGTTCTCGAGTCCGGGAAAGGGGAAGGACAGAGAGGATACCATCTAAGAAGGACAGGGAGGAGACCGCCTCTAAGACTACTCTCCTGGATGAGAAAACTACCTGAGGGCTCGAAGTGAATGAAGAATGATTGAGATGATAGCTAGGATGAACTTGAAAAGATCACAGCGCATTCTTTCAAAGAGAAGAAGCGATTCTAGCAAAGAGAAGAAAGTCTCAAAGAAGCCATTCGTAAACCTACAACTGACTTACTACTATCTTCTTATAAGACAGACTGGGAGACAGAAGGGAGGCTCTATTCAACCATTCTAAAAAAGACTGGCTACCATATAAGAAGAAAGAAGAGACTGCCTACTGCTTTGAAAGCGGCTTGGAAGGAAGGAAAGACTCCATAACCAAAAGGCAAAATATTCACCAAAGCTCTCAGTGTCAAGCGTTTTGAACTGTTGAGGACAGGAAATCGTACAGGCCCAGAAGCTCATAGGCCCACGGCGCCTATTGATAGAACGAGTGGCTAATTCCTTTGGTTGGATTATCATCCTTCCTCCCTGCCGGCTTCCCGGAGCCATAGGTTGGTGACTTGGCCGTGCTAGTGGCTGCAATGGCCTCATCCTGGGCAACTAGTTGAGGCATATTCCACTTTAGTTATCCCAACGCTTCGCAACTAGTCTGATAGCGGAGTGAAGCTTAAAGAAATTCCATTCCTTTCCGTGCCGTGCCGGTCAGCTAGGCCCACTAAGGCTAAGTGATAGAGTAAGGTGCGAAGCAAAGTCATATCGTAGTCAGTTAAGCGAGATGGAATAAAAACGAAAAGAGTTATCCTGAGATGCATGAATAAATTTCTTTCTCGATGCGGATCACAGCCTAGTTTCGTAGCCAAGGGGCGAAGGGAAGGCACGAAGGATAGAAGAATCAGTCTAAGGCTATGCTCTGGGTTCTGGGAAGGTAGTTCAGTCACCCAGTTCAGTCACACCTGATGGATAAGCAGTGATTCCTCTCTTAGCATCTTACCCGGCAAAAAGCCTTAAAGAAGGAATAACTGGCTAAAAGCGTAGTGGATTTTTTCCTGCTACCATTGCTAATGAATCAACTGGTATTGACTGCTCTCAAAGGCAAGGGGGATTACTCTTAACTAACTAAGCCTAAAGGCTATCCAGCTTAAGGATGAAATTCTTTAGAAGGAAATACCCTGTCGGTAGTTTTGCAAAGGCAGAAGGAAAAGGCTTAGTCACCAGTTTCATACGAACTCACGAAGAAGGAAGGATGCCAAAAATCCTGACTTCTCTCGTCTTAGTGTAGTGGAACTCAAATACCTGAGTGAAGGAAACTCAATAGGTTGAGTGGGGGCAACTCACTGATTTTCCTGGGGTTAGGGAAGGAAGGCCTGAGAATCTAGACCCAAAGGACTACTTCTCGTGATGAGCTATTTGAAGGAATCTTTCGCTGTATGGCCTCTGAAGCTTCTGCGAATATCTTTCCCTTTGAGTTGTAATTTAACAAAACAATAGGAACCGCGAACAGCTCTTTGTCTTTAGCCTGGCACTTGCCATTTCCTCAGCTGCTATTAGGATAATAACCGATGTTCTAGAATCTAGTGAGTTCGATTTTCGCAACAGCTCAATTCAGGGATAGAAGAGGAAGCTCTAGCTCTCGGTGTGATAGGAAGAGGTAGTCATAAACTCTTTATCCGCTTTGAATAGGAATAGCCGCAAAAGCCCTTTTACCTGGAACCAGTAAAAATCTGATAAATAAAAGTAGCAGGCAAGCAAAGTCCTATACCCGAATTACACTCCAGAAATAATAAGAAAGGAATTGCAAGCTCATTGAACGAGTCGAGTCCGGTGCTCTTTAATTTGCTGGTATTGAACTGCTTGAAAGCATAAATAGGCAAAGGAAAGGGAATAATTAAAATAAACCAATACCTAGAGGAGACCTCTTTATATGGCCTAAGACTTCATATCAACAATTACCCTTTAAGCTTTTAATAAGCCAATTTCTGCCCAATAAAATACCCAACCAGCGTCTTTTCCCAAAACGCCATTATAATGTCCAGCGGGGGTATCACTCTCACCCTCCCATCCTCAATATTCGGTGGAAAATCTTCCAGGCGGATAGAAGGTCCCGAGTGGATACCGGAAGGAGGTTCCTGAGCTGGACGATGGCGCCCTTTAACAGCGCCAGCATAACTATGCACCACCAAAAGCAAGGTCACGAGAAGGTTGGTCATCAACCATCAGGCCGAGTACCTGTCACTCTCCCTCATGGTTCACATCAGAAACCAGGTCAGAAACTGCTTCTTGGGTTGGCAAGATAGAGGATCCCTCATTCACGCTCGCCTTGAAAGGTCTATGGTGGAGAGGGCCATCACGGCCTCTGCTGCCCCTACCAGAAGACCTGCTTCTTCCACCCCTAGCAAAGGCTCCTGACGGGGAAAATCCACTTCCTCTAGGTTCACAACCCAACTGGGCTCTGACCGAAGGCTATTGAGAATAGCAAGGAGACCATCAGAAGGAGGGCCTGAAAGATACCCATGAGCCAGAGAGTGAACTCTATTCCATTCCAGTCTGGACCTTTCCTACTGACCAAAGGACCAGCACTCACGCCGGAGGAAGAACCCATGACTAAAGGATCATCCGTCCCATTCAAGTCCACAAACAACTGACCAGTACCAACAGGCGTGCAAGGAGGAGTCACCCCAGACAGACCGGCCGAATTGGGCTCGGCCATCAAAAGAACCGGGAAAGAGAACAAAGAGCACAGCAACCCACAAAAGGACAGGCAAAACCAAAGGAGCCAACAGAACCAGCAGAGAGAAAGAGGTGAGGTTTCTCTCTTGCCTTACCTTCCAAAAAAGACTGACCGCGGCAGCAAGGAGCAAGAAAGGCAGCTCGAAATAGCAGGGGAGAGGAGAGATCGATCCGCCGTTGACGCTCACAGCTCCCCGGAACGCGTCTCCACGCTAGGCGAAGGAAGAGGGCAGAACAGAGCGTCGCTAAAATGAGAAGCTTCATTCCGAATTAGGATGCTATAATATACTCTTTCCCAACACTTCTCATACCAGACCAACCCACTATTCCGACAACTTCGGATCAGATTAACCCTTTGAATTAGTCGATCTTACAAAATCGATCGGGCGGGCTGGTTGGGAAGGGGTTATTAGCAGAGAAAAGAATCGCAGAGAGATAGATTCTGGTCAGGACGAATGAGTGGCTGTGCAGCATGCTCCGGAGGAGACTGACCCTTGGGGGTTGGGGGTTGCGTCAAGTAGGCGATAGCACGGACCGAATTTTGATGCTCTGTTGTCGTGATATGCTTTGTGCAGGGTCTGAGTTTTCTACAGTAGTTGCTGCCTTGCCTAGCTATATTATGTCCGTCTTCATGCTTCCAAACTATGTATGCAGTGCCTCGGATAAGATGATTAAGGATTTCTGGTGGGGCTTTGATGCAAGGAGGAATCATCACTTGACTATTCAGGCTTGGTCATCTATTTGTACTCCTAAAACAATGGGGGATTGGGGCTGAGAAGGATGCAAGATATGAATCTGACCCTCCTAGCCAAGTTGGGATGGAAGATGTTGGCCAATCCTGAATTCTCATGGGTGAAACATATACACTGGAGGTAAATTAATCGAAGGGGTAGTCATTTTATGAATGTCACAAGTCGGCCCACTGATTCATGGTTTTGGAAAGGGTTACTACAGATCTTTGCTTGACTGGAGAAGGGGTTGTGTATACAAATCTATACAGGTGAAAATACCGGATGATTGGAAGCCGGTAAGAAAGCCCTCTTTCATACCTTCGAATAGGCAGATCCATGTGGGTGAGCTTATATATGGTAGTCCAAGAAGATTGACCGCACAATACTAAAACATATGTTTGATGCAACAGTGGCAAACATTCTTAAAATCCCGTTATCAGAAACTAATAATGCAGATCAATTCATTTGGGCTAAAGCAAAGACAGGAATTTATACCGTTAAAATATACCGTTAAAACTGCCTATAAAATCCTTATGTCAAGTGGTGCCGATCGGATTGATGCAGGGCCCCTAACTCCGGCAGAATGGAAGGCGTTGTGGAAGTTGAATGTTCAAGAAAGATGACGTTTCTTACTATGGAAAGCGGTGTGGCAGATTCTTCCCACTCGAGCCAGATTGGCAGCTATAATGAATATTCCAGAGGAAGAACAACCAGAAAAAAAAGCCGGTATAGATAAATACACAAGTGCAGCTGCCAGAGTGGATCCTCGTCGGTATTTACCAGCAATGGAATGGGACAGTCATCCGAAAACGAGAAAATAGAGGCGTCGAGTCTATTATATGACCAAGGCCGTGTCGCGAGCTAGATTCGAACTAGCACCTCTGGGCAAAAGAAAAGACAGACCCAGTGAACTACCCTTATTCTGATCGCGACTTTGTTTACCCGGTTCACTTTTCAGCTACGTCCGGGCGCAAGGGGCCACCCAATTCTTTCCCCTTGCCCCTCTCACTCCCTAAGGAATTAGAGGGCCACATTTAACCACTGTTCAAGAGATCGGAATACGAATGAGATCAAAAAGGCCATCATTGAGGCAAACAATGCAATAGCTTCGGTTAGAGCAAAGCCCAAAATGGCATAACCAAATGATTGTTTAGCCAATGATGGATTTCGGGCCACGGAATGGATCAAAGAACTGAACACGTTTCCAATACCGATAGCAGCTCCCGCTGAAGCAATTGTAGCAGCTCCGGCACCTATTGATTTTGCACCCTCTAACATCTCGAGTTTATAATTCTCGTCACGCTTTTTCATTCACGATTTTATGTTATTGATTCCTCGTCGATTCTGCCCTCGTTCCTTTTATCTTGGGTATCTCACTTGTAATGCAAAGCATTCTTTTCGATCTTGTACCCACGTAGCGGTACACTGAACACCAACCCAACCCCAAAGAAACAGCAACTATGACCCGTTTAAAAGTCTTCTTATTCGCTCATTTTCCGCCTCTAGGGCCTTCTCCCGATCTCGGAGGCGGGTATATTCCGCGTCGAGCTCGGTATTGTATATATTTATTGCCTCTTCGGCGTCTTGGTCGAGCTCCCGGGACATTTCCAGGTCGCCTTCGGCGCCGTCGATTTCATGCCCAGCTTCGGCAATCAGCTCTTCTGTGCGGTCTTGCCACGCGGGTCCCTGATCGGGCAAGGATCTCCGACAGTGGACTTCGTTGATCAGAGCTTCCGCTCGTTCCAAGGAATCTTGAGCAAGACGTGAGCAATCCCCTTTCGCCTCGGCGCACATTTTTACTTCATGGCGTAGGCGGGGAAGGTTTGGTCCGTCTTGCCCCTCGTGCGCGTCCTCCACCGTGCCCATGTCCGCCGCTATTTCCTCGGCCATGCCGGCGTTTGGCCCGTTAGGATCCATAAATAACCCTACAAACTCGAACGAGCCAAAAGAGAAAGCACGCAGTAGTTCCACCAAGTCCCAGCTTCCGTGATAAAAATGAGAAATACATAAGAAAAAGGAGTCTGAACACATATCGAAACAAAAGGCACAAAAGAAGGGACAACTTTAGATTTAAGAGACCCCCTCCTACGAGGAGGATAATAAAAAACTATAGCGCCCAATCGTATGACGGACAGAGTGAGACAGGCTTTGATTAGTCGACGCATCTTTTACTTCTTAGTGTGCGCTCTTCGGCTGAGTCCGGGATTCCATCCGGACCCCCCAGGGCTTTGCACGCCGGCCCGTTGGTCAACTAATCACACCATCAGCGGCAGGCAATCCCGTAGGAAGGGAAGGCCCTGTTAATTTCAGCCGCGTGTCTCATCTCAACCCTGAAATAACGAGAAAGCTTTTTTTTTGTTTACTCAACTCCTCTCCCTAACGGTCGAGCAACTTTCACCTCGTAAAGGCAAACAAAAAAGGGATCCGCCTCGAATCAAAACGATTTCTCCTTTCTTTTCTACGCTACGAGATTTCTTCTCTTATGAAATTTCTAGTTTGATCGCGGGCGGTACGCTTCTCCCCAATATGAGATAGGTTGCTGCTATAGTCAGAACTCCAACTGGGCCGATTGCGTAATTATGACCTGAGGTAGCGAACGAGACAGCAAATAGATGGAAATTCCCCACATACCTTGGCTTTTTCCCCCCATCGTCGCATCGTTGCCACCTTCGTAGTTACCGTCCTCACGGAAATTTCCTCTAGTGACGATAACTGCAGTATCGGATGTCTCCGACTTACAGCCATCAATGTCCGCCTTCTTGTGCTTCAGTCGCCTCACGTTAATGAGACGTCATTCCACGATTTCGAACATCCCTTACAATCCAAATTTCTCAGTCGAAAAAGAAATGCCTTTTTTTATTTGATATCCTCTGGCCCTATTATCTTCTTTGATTGAAGAGGCTTCGAGAGTAAGTCGACGTGACCCGGAGAAGGCCCTATCGGGCGTCGATGGCCTCGTTATTAGCTAACTGAGAGTTCAACTTGCATGTGTTAAGCATATGATATGGCTCGCGTTTTTTCTTCTTTTTTGGCTTAAATCATCCTTTAGTTTAGGCGTCTCTAATGTCATGAAACTCAAGATTCTTAGCAGCGGAGAAGGCAAGGGGAAGAGAGAAGAGTTAACTGTAAGCACTTGAAGGTAGACTCTTTCCCTGTGCGGAAAGTAAGAGAGTGCATCACTGTTGTGGTGCATGAACGGAGTAAGAGGTTCCCTTCTGTCTTCAAAACTGACCACTAACCCAATCTTTCTTTTTCTTTTTTAAAAGATAATAAAGATAAGAAAAAAGGTTTCTTCTTTTCTTTCACTTTTAAGGTCTGGGAGCTTCCCAAAAGGATATCAATTAGCGTACCGGACTTTTCCGTATTCACCGAAAATGGCTATCCTCAAGCCCATCTCAATCTCTTCCTAAAGGAATGCGGAGAAAGAAGAAAGAGTAGGGCATTAGAACGGTATAGCTCGATGTGGAGGGCACAAACCCGCAATTGGGCTGAGATGATGGTACCAAACCGATGCCTACAATAGCTAGAGCTAAAAGAGTTGTAGAGAGACAGAACGAAGTTCGAAACCTTACCCTCTTATCGATTTTAGGCAGTGAAGCAGTGGTAGATCACAGCGAAGCCGCTGCATAAACTCTTTCTTTGTCGGAAAATAGGTTTTTAAATACGACTTTCCGGGTTTAAACAAACAAGGCGAATCTTGAAAAAGGATTTGTAGAAGCGGTAGCCAACTCTGCCCAAAGTGATTCTGGCCTGCTACCGACCGCCCAATTCCTTTTTTCAGCTTGCCTTTGTTAAGCCTATTGATTCTACCGATTGTTGGTCGACTGTTCCTGGACAAAGAGACGAAAGGGGCCTAAGCCCGCAACTCCAAGAGCAGGATTCTTAGGGGCCTAGCGGGTAGACTTTTTCCCGGTGAGAGAAGATCTGACTTCTTCACTTTCGGGTATCCATGAGGGGCTAGCTGTCGAAAACAGGGATTTGAACCAATTCCTATTTAAAATCCCGGTAAAACGGAATTATTTGAAGAAGAGTCAGAAACTTCTGAAAAACCTATCCTTCTTATTTTTAGGTGCTTCAGAAGCTAAGAATATATGCTGAGATCCGACGTGAAGAGGTGTTTACATCCCCAGGTACACAATTGGGGTGTAAACCCAATTTTTTTTCGTGCTTAAACGAGCTCTCAGTCCGTTTTCGAAGATGAAGTTCTGAAAGAAAAGCTAGTCCAGAAGCAGAGAGATGAAGCAAGAGCTACTGGTGGTTAAGCCAAAATCCCATCCTTAGTCGCGACCAATGAATTCATATCTTAAGCAATTCCTCTTTTTTTTTTTTTATAAGTGCACTAAGCTCAGTTCTGAATGAGATCCTCTCGTTACAAGAGTTCAAAGTGCTGAAGCCCGGGATGAATGTAACCCCGGTTTCAAGCTTAGGGAAGCGTAAACACGAGCTGGGGTCGAAGAGCTTCTCCTGATCTAAGCGAGGTTGTTAGGGGCTCGGCTTCTTCTCTTTCTCATTTCCGACGGTCGTACTGATGTGGGAAAATTGGACTATCAAGTAGCTAGTCTGTCTTTCCTGCTTGTTTTTCTTAGTCTTTGATTCCTCTCTGTCTCTGTCTGAGTTTCCATCTCGCTGAAATGGAGAAGTCTCGACCAACTCACTTACGTTCATTCGACCTATTCGAGGGACTATGTTCTTTGCGGCTTTCAAGCTTCAGTAGAAAGAGGGGGGAATGGTACAGTAGAAAGAGAAGAAAGTGGTGCAAGTGCAACCTTGTAATGGAGTAGAGAATACACCTCCTATAGTGTAACTCGGCAAATAGCTTATCGTTATCACGGTGGAAAGCCATCTGTCGTTATCAGCCCTTGCATTTCCAGCAAGCCTGTACGTTACGAATCCTTTCGCTTGTTGCTTTATATCTATCTACAGCTCGGTTGTTTGTTAGCAGCATCCGTAAGTTTCTGTAATTGCGTTAGTGTCGTTCCGCCTCTGCCCTAGTTTCGCGTAAAAGCTCCCGCCCGAGGTTGCACATCTCTCAAGTTGGTATAAGCTTTCATAGTAAGTATTTACCCGTGACGTAGGCCTCCTTTCTAGATATTAGAAAAATCGACTACTTCGGCTATTCACCTATCTAGGCAGGACCACTTCAGCTATTTGCCTATCTAGTAGGTCTCTCTCCCCGGTTTTATCATTTTCAGTCAGCTCGTTGGGATCGGATCCCTCTTCCTGAGATATCTACGCTGAAGGCTCCAAGGTCCGTTCTGTCTCGCTGGAACGCAGTCTAGGAAGTAAGGTAAAAAAGGATCAGTAGTGAACCGATCGCCAAGAGGGGAAACAAAATCAAGGGGACTTTCCAATTCTCGATCCAATATTGATGTAGAATAGACTGACATGCGTACTGTTTTTCCTCTCCCTTTCTCTTCCGCAGGTAGTGCCTTTTCTTGTTTTGATATGCCCAAAGGTTAGGTGCAGCACCTAAAGAAAGCACCACCACATTCTATGGATGATGGAGCAAGAAGTATCTCTCTATTCCGACCAGTGCAGTATAACATCCTATAGTTAGGGGACTTATTTCTCCTGCTTTGAATTGATCGACAATTCTTCACTAACGGGATTTAGAACACATTCAAATCAAAGGCTTTACGCGCTGGCTAAACGATAAGGTACCACCTACGTGTACTTCGCTAACCGGTCTATGCACCTAAGGGAATCGAACGATCCGTCTAAAGTACCAAACGATAAATCAACCTAAATGTATCTTGCAGACTGATCTCTTCTTTCTCTCTCGAATTGGCCGCAGCTCCTACAAAGGCAATGGATCCCGTAGCCCCAACAACCCTATTTGAGAGAGTTTCAAAGGCCTTCAGGAGCGTAGCCTTTGAATCAATAATTCCTCGCACGCTTGGTTGCAAACGTCTCGAGATAATTGATGCTATAGGTTTTTGTGTGAAACCTTTCGCCACAACCGAACCCTCTCGATACAAACCATCCGCTTTGTGTTTCAGGGTATATACCCACACTGCAGCCAACCGTACGTTTGCCTCTTGTAAATGTTGTAGTCAGTTCCCAAGTGTCGTTCTTCTTTAGAGCCTCTATTTCTTCTATCATAGCTTTCTTCCCTGAGGATGATTGAGGGCTTCTTCAAAATTGGGAGGGTATCTTGGTGGAAGAAATCGCTGAAACGAAAGCTTTAAAGGAAGGTAGTTTACTTGCTTGAGTGTTTGCGCCAAGGGATGAGCGTTAAAAGCATTTTTTTAGATATTTAATAGATCTTATCAGTCTTCTTGTGTAATAGTAACTCTCCCCATCCAATCGGTACTAGTTATTCTAATTATGACTCCATGACTTGATTTGTCCGGATGATACCGCGAAACGAAAGAAGGATCTTTCCTCGCTGGGAATTATCCTTCTCTTTGCCCAAGGCCTTTTCTCCTTTGTTCACAGATAATGGAGAGATGAATTGATCGATTCATCGGATACCCAGAGTCGGGAATGACAGGGCTCCGAACTCGCAGCTTCCGGCCTTCGGCTGCGGCGTGCGCCTGAATCCGACTGAAACTACAATCCCAGGAAAATTAGTGTATACAGCTCGTGGGCTCTTGACATTTTTTCATTGATTTTCATTCGAGACCTTTTTGTTTGCCGCGTGTTAAAACATAGAGACACTTTGAATCGATATAATTATATTATTATATAAATTATTATCATAAAAAATCTATAATTTTAATATATTTAAAAATGCAGTCGCAGTAAACTTCATAGTGGGCTAATTTCATGAATTGAATCAGTCAAATTCCCTTTTAATTCAAGCGGTAGAGTCACGCATCTTTAAATGCTCCTAAAGAAGAAATAGGCGTAAGTCATCGGTTCTAATCAGGATCTCGAAAAATGAGAAATCAATCGTGCAAAAGTGGTGAGCAGTGGATCTGAATTGGAATCATGACTATATAAGCTATTCTGATATTAAGATCTTCGATATAGATGAAATCGTGGAAGTGGACCTTTGATTTCCTTGGACTACCAAGAATTCGTCGTCTGATCGAACCTTCTTGGCGTTCCTGGATGCTCCATAGAAATCCATCAGTGGTATTCCTTTCTTCCACCGAGCAAGGTTCAGTCTCCCCGAATCACAAGAGAAATTTTCCTCTCTCTTTTATTCTTTTCGTTATGCAGTAATGCAATGCAAAAGATGTCTCCCGGAAGTCGGGTTACTGATGATTTGTAAAGAGCTTCTTTATTTCATGTGAAATTGATGAAAACCCGATATTTAAAGTGTCGGTAATGCTTGAAGACGATTTATCGTCGGTAGGCCCGATGGTAAAGATGACCTTATGCTGTCGGCATATCTCAGTTTCAGACGGAGAGAATAAACGTAGCTTCCGGGGAGCTACTTAGAGCAATTTAGTGCAAATTCAGAAGGAGCTGGGGCAGTGCTGGATGCTGCTTCAGCGCTGCCATATCCAGCTTGTCGAACCAAAAAGTTTCCGCGTCGAACTTAAGCCCCTTTCGAGTTGGCGCGACGGAGCAACAGCCTCTGACGCCCCATTACCAGTGCGGCAGGAGTAGGGGCTTGCCCATCAGCCTAAATGAAAAAGGGATTGACTCTTTTGAGGCAAGGGAAGTCTCGTTGCGAGAAGATCTGTCTCATGTCATCATGGCATGGAAAGAAAATAGTCAATGCCGCGGATCGTTTGCGACGCTTCAATGCTATTCAAGTAGTTAGGAGAAGAGAAAGCTCATCATCGACCTGAAAGTGCAAAAGCATCCCTTACTCTGCAGCAGCCATTACTCAGCTCTTCCTGTGCGTGGGATATCTTAACTAGGGTTAATCACAGCAAAATACCTTGCTTTGGACAATTCCCCCATTCCATTCACAGCCGTTATTCTGAGCATCAGGTTGCGAGCATAGCTCTTCGTCTTCATCTAAGAAGGCAGATTAGACATGGCAAGAGCCCTTCGAGCGGCAATCCTTCGATCGATAGTGAAGCGAAAGACAGTAAAAAGCGTTAGTCCTCTTCTGTTACGGGATTGGATAGTGAATCTATATTGGTTAGCAGGTGATTCTATAACAGCCAGAGATGCCTATTGCTTGGTATATACTGTAACAGCAGAGTTGCTCAATTTCCAGGCAGCCCATCCGGAGAGTAAGATAGAGAAAAGTCTCAACATCTGATTCACGTGCAAAACCTTTTTTTCTAATGGTGCTTTCCAGCTCTGGTCAAAGAAGCCCTTCTCTTCTTCTCTTCCTCTTCGAAAGCCATTTTTCCTAAATTCCTTCAGCTCGTAATCTATTTGTTCTGAAAAGGGCAACCTTTGTTTCGTAAGGTAATTCGAAAAATCTTAAGAGAAGAAGGCTGCTGCAGAGGGTAGAGTAAGGCCACACCTTCAAATTGGACTGATCGAGTCTCCGTGTACGTGATTCTCGTGGTCATTAGGTTGGTGTTCCGCTACTAGCGTTCAGTCTACAAGCAACTCTTTCATAAATTGCTCTAAGGTTGGTGGGAATCGTAATAGTCAATCAAAGCAAAGCGGAAAGAACGAAATGACATAGGAGAAAGCAGAGCAGAGAAGAACAATCGGTACTCCATTAAGCGACTAACGACGATCTCGAGGAGCATGAAGGCGCAGGGTAGAGGAATAAGTCAGCTCATCAAGCTCCGCTTGACTCTGAAGACGGTGGCCTCGAATCTTCGCTCCTGGCCTAATTCGTTTGAGTAGTTGCCCCTAATGGTCAGCCCCAGAGCACACGACTCCTTTTTCCAAGCCTGTCTTGATTTGGATCAGCAAGGCAATTCCGGTTAAATGCAACTCAAGGCGCGACCTTCCAGTCAACAGTAATCAATCGTCCGGTCGAGAGAAGGGGCTTTTTTATAACTTGCATTGGAGGAGTGCATCTTTGAACATCGAATCTCATTATAGAAATGGCATTCTGACCCTACTTCAGTTAATAAAAGCGCTAAGCGATAATAATTCCCTTAGCCTTCTAGTTCTTCTCTCAAAACGTCGCGATTATCGCTAGTCATTAGCTCGCTTCCGGAGCAAACAACATTCAATAGGAGAAACAGAAACTTCTGAATAGAAAATAGAGCGATCATCGCGCCCGTAGCAGATCCTGGAGTTAAGGTTATGATGGTCGTGATGAGCTCTGCTGGTGAAAGAAAATCTTCTTCCATTCATAGTAGGAAGCGCTATCTAAGGCTTCGCTTCTAAGCCCAGCCCTTGAAGTTCCGTTCCCGTAAATTCAGTCCGGAACTTCCATGACGTGTAAGCAGCGGCCATAGCGGCTCTGTCCTTTTCAAAGAGGAGTTATCCTTCTCTGTCCTCGCTCGTTAGCGTTGCGGACAGCTCCCCATTCCAAGTAAGTAATTTGCCTCCTAGTCAGCCAGAGAAGCAACCTCGATTCTGGGGAGTGGGAGGGCAGGAGGAAAGCACGATAGGAGGCATGTACTCTTCAAGCAAGGGTGACCGGAAAGCGTGAAGGTTGCCGAGTAGCTCGTTCGGCACTTAGGACCACTCCGGCTTTTTATGCCTTCTCTTCCTCCCTCTCTGGATTGGGTCTTCCCCTGTGGGACAGGAGGGAATCGATAGTGCCCGACAGGTCCTTCATTGTGCTGTAGGCCATAGTTGCGCTAGGCTGCTCGGCTTCCTATCTAAAGTAGGAGTTGAGTGATCGCTTGCCATGTGTAATAGCGCAGAGCTTCCTCGCTTCCCCGGGATGCCTAAAAGGCGGAAGTCACAAACGAATCCTCCGAATTGCTTGGCTCGACGAATAGTTCCCTAGCTGGACGGTTTTGCACTGAGAATGAATGAATGAAACAGCGGAGCCTTAATAAGAGTAAGGATCGATCGTTCGATTTCTATAACAAAACGATTATATGAAAAGAGGTTGCCGCGACAACCTAATAGTAATCGCGATTTTGGGAAATCTTTCTTCCGGCGGCTGCCTGAATCGACGTTGACAAGCATGATAACGGTTACATTCGACTTTCCAGGAAATCGGTCGTTCAAGCTCTTTCCTTACTCCTTTTTTCATTTTGGACTTTAACTATTAAAGTTGGCTGCCCTTCTGAATGGCAACAAACGACTCTGTGCCACATTCCTGGCTAAGTATGAAAGATTAACTCTTTTCTTAATGGAAGGAGAAGTTCTCGATGCCGAATCCTGTTTTTGAGCGGCTGAGTGGTTTTAAGGCTGTTATTGGTTTGCTAAATCGACATGCAAGAAATCCTTTCTTTAAAGTTATTAAGTTGGTTAACCTTCCCAGTTTGGTTTGTTGAAGTCAATAAAGGGCTGGAAGTCTCCCGCCTTCTGCCTTTCGCCCGACCAATGACACGAAGAAGCGGTTCTTCCTTTTCCTTATGAGCTGGCGCCAGAAAGTCTCAGTAGGACGACTGCTCTTAGAGTATCGGCCTTGCTTACAATAAATAGATTTAGTTGTAAGCACAGAAGCAGCATACGCATTTCATATGCCCAATATCGGCTTTCCTCGAGGGGCCTCTCAATAGTAGTCGGATGGCCGCACAACATAGTGCATATGAAATAGAATTTAGTAAGAGAAAGGTCTCGCCTACCTCTGATTCAAGCTTAATCTGCTCCCAAGTCAGGATTTATTCTTGCAATACCTGCCGCGAGGACTTCTGCCCCAGCAGATGCAGAAGTGGAAGTGGGTCAATTTCCGCTAAGATTCAATCTTTCCCGTCGATCTTTCTTTTCTTCGAAAGCCAGTCCGCTCTAGGCGTAACAGTTTCCTTGTTCCCTACTTCTGTATAAGAGAAAAACGTAAGCTTCTTCTTCCTCTTTATTCAACAGGTCTCTCGAGCCTGCAGGTTGCGCCGCCATTCCCGAAGAGAATAGACGAAGAGGTTCTTCCCATTATGGAATGCCAAGAGAAAAAGCGGAAATAGCTGTTATGAAAATGTCAGCCCGCTTGGATGAGCTGACCTTAAAGTTAGGTGGTGCATTTCCTGAGTCACTGAGGTTCGCGCCCATGCCTCGAAAGTTGCCTTAACCCTGTTGTTCATTTGAATTGTTCCGCCGCGGATGGTATCAACTCCAGGTCTTGTTTTGTCCAATCGAGCGTAAGAAGCGGTGTTGCCTCCTTAAGCTGTCTGTTGTCTGCTTATTCCTCAATATTAAATATGAAATGGAGCAGGTCGCATAGCCAGGAGCGTGAAAGCTGGCCTCAGCAAGGGAGTCACCTTCGAAAGCAGCTCTAGAAGAAGCGAAGATTTCATCTTCCCTCTCTCGCCTTAGTTTTAGTGCCTTAACGTCCTTCTCTTAGGGAGCGGCAAAAGCAATAAAGATCTTAATGGAAAACTACTAAAGAATATCCATCTCCCGGTAGAGTTAAGGCGTAGAACAACGTGCTGCTTGTAGCGTAGGCTAATCGATCCATTCCGCCATTCTCGCTGCCGGACGACTGCTCCGATCCTAAACTGGACTCCGGCTTCTGCTGCACTCACGCAGCCTTTTTTTTTGTTTGACAGAAAGTCAGTCGAAGCACTTCACGCAACTCCATTAATAAAGAATAAACCCTGAGCCGAGGTACGGGTACACTAGAAAGAAAGAAGGATCTATGCGCGTGAGTCCACTCAATTCTTGGTGTAAGAGACTAGTCGGCTATTGTTCCTAAAGGAAAGAGTAGCGTGCCCTACTAACAGTTAATATAGTAAGAGAAGCGGGTGCTCTTCCCTCAATGTAGTTCTACTGACCGAGGGAAACATGAGTAGCTTCCGTCTCTGCGAATTGTCTCTTAGTTTGTTAAAGTCAAGGTTCTTTTGCTCTCCCGTTGGTGCACGAGCGTGATAAAGTGAGTCGAGGAAAGAAGACAAACACTGACATGTTTCAAAGATAGGAAATCGATTCATGGGTAGAAGGGAGCCGTTAGAAGAATCACAAAGGAATTGAATGCGCGGTTACTGTTAAACTTAGCCTGATTTAAGCCGACAAGTACATAACATAGAGCACAGTTGGGCTGCGGGAGTTAAAACCCGTTTGGAAGAATGCCCTTCGCAGATGACGTGAATTGGACAAAGTGTTAGAATCACTCTGCTCGTACGGTCTGATACATGTCTAAAGTGGGCTGGAAAGAGCGGATGCTTCCCCTAAGAGCGGAAATCCCGCATCCAAAGACTAGCAAAGCGTATTCGTCGCAAACAGTATTTATTTCCAGTCCAATTCTTCCATCAATCCCATCTCCCCTAACAGCTCCTTCGATCAAAGAGGCCAAACAGGGCATTTGATTTGCAGCGGATCGATAAAGCACATCAGCAATTCTTCCTTCACTTTCCACCAGGAGCGATTAGGATGCACCTCCTTTATATCTTCGCAGATCATTAGCTCCAGTGGAATGTGCTTGCTGTCGCAGTTAAAGGCGACAAAGAAAGGGAAGGTGAGGAAGGTAATGCAGCTCGCTGTCAGCTTCGGCAATGAGAGGGTCTCCAGATGAGAGGATTCGTTTCATCGCAGCTTCTTCTATAAGAAAGCGCATTCCTTGCCAAGACCGGTTACAGTACAGGCGGCATATTAAAGCAGAAGCGTCGTTATCTGCAGAGTCTTGTCCCAGTCCCACGATTACATCGCCTGCTCTTCGTAGATAGAGAGAGGATTCTCGGCATCCTGCCTTTAAAGAGGCGATTCGATAGACGATCAGCCAGTTGTATCGTCTAGTTCGACACCTTGTTCTCAACCGAACTACGTATCCAGAATAGCTTCTGGGCATTTGTCAAGAGAGTTATTGTGATCCGCCTAAGAAGGAATTGAATCCTGGTGCGTGGCAAGTCGCTTGATCTCCGCTACTTCCTTTCCGCTACCTCTTTCGAAGCAAAGCGTCTCTCGAAATCGTTTCTTGCAGTGAACAGCAGGCGGGCAGAGCTTCCGCATCCTCAATGCCACTTCAGCGACCAGATGCACATATTCACATATATCACATGCCACTATAGATTCAGGGTAGCCCCATAGAACACTATCAGTATATAAGTAAAGGCCACATCACTGTAAGCAGCAGTTCCAGGCATTAATACTAGCGTGGGTAGGAAACCATTTCTGTTCCGCCTCATCACACCTGAACACTCATTCTAAGCTTCCTGATTTGAGTATTCTGTGCAAACACTAGTTAATGGGTTCAATATTCACGACGGACAATGTAATTTCCGTCAACAATTACCATGCTGTTCATTGATTTCATAATCCAGCAAACACGTATCGCGAATGTGCAGACGAGCTGCATCTCTAGCTTCCTGCTCTAGTTATCCCATCTGTGGCTAAACTTTTTGTTTCTTTCTTCTTCATCAATACATTAAATTGCCATTTTCTGCATATTCCAGTCTTATCACAGCTCATCGGCTATCAAATTTGCGGCTACAGTAGCAAATGTTTTGAAAGCAAGATGCGAATCACAGGCCTATCAATAAAATGGAACATTAGCCTATAGTAGAAGTAGAAGATCGATTGAAGAGGCCTGGATTCCACAGAGAGGCAATCGATACTGATCCCAGGCCTATCAGAGCTCCTTTACTGGCCTGAAAGCTTCAAAATGAAAGAAAAATATGAACAGTAGAGGATTTATTACCAGGTCTGATAGCCGTCAGCTCAGCCTTGCACTTCATTCACTCTGAATCACAGGAATGCTAGATTGAAGAGCCGTCATGCTTTGCTTACGATCTGCTTGCGCCTATTATGTGACGGATTTATTTACACATACGCCGATTGTTTTACCGGAAATTGAATCACCAATTTGCGCTTGCGCTGCTCTCCACTCCTACCTTCGAAAGATCTCTATTACACAAGTCTAGTGCGTTGTGCGAAAGGTAATATCTTTTCCGTCTGTCTATGATATAGGTATGAATTAGTTACTCAATAGCGAAAGTACATCATATGTCCCACATACGACAGGTTATTCCGCGATTAGACTAGCTTTGAAGTGAAAGCCTTAAGGAAAAGAAAGAGTGCCATAGGGGCTTCATTTGCTCTTCCTCTCAGCTCCTTGTGCGCTGAGTTTTCACTCCACTTTGAAGAGAGTCTCTTAGTTCACAGTGTATTAAAGTTAAGAGAGGGGCGGCGATATCTTTCTAAATGCCGGGGATTCGTGCAGTAATGATCTTCTGTCTTTAGCTGCCTTCTGTTAATGCTCGAACTGGTTAATTACACTATTCTATAGCTTCAGCTTCCTACATCAGTCTTATGTCCACATCCAAACAGCGCAAGGAGCTTTACGATCACTTCCTTACTTCACCTGTATAATAATAATAGTACATATATAAAAGGCATAGCCTGGAAGAGGAGAGTCGCTTCACTGCGTTTGCCTGAAACAATATTCCCTTGCTTTCTTGCATCTGCAAACTTATTCCAGGTATACTTCATCCCCATTATCTTTGATATGAATGAGATATTGTCACAGGGCTTCTTGCTAAAGAAAATGAACATAGAGAGCGACTAGAGTTCACGCTTCAGGAATAGAGGTTTTTGATGTAGTTGCTTTATACTTCTCTTTTTCATTACTTTTATCTCACTAGCTCGTTCACTGCTCTTATTTTATTTCCGGCTAATGCCCTAGATTGATTCAATAGCAGCTGAATCAATAGCGTCAGATTCTCTTCCTATTCTGATTTACATTTCTTGCAACCTCCGGGATTGCGAAAAGTCTCCCGTCTTCCACATTGAATGATCTGGAGAAAGGCAAAATCGAAATCAGAATTCTAATTCTTTGATCATGCCTCAAACCGGAATACAGAACATAGTCATTTACAGCATGAGCACCTTGTTGGAGGAAGATGTAACTCGAGCTACTAAAGCTCAACGGATCTCTTCCCACACATTGTCAACATCAACCTTCCTGGTTTGCTTGACCTTCAGGGCAGAGAAAATCCTGCTCCGGCCCCATAAGCATAAGAGAAGAAAGCAGTAGCAGCGGCGCGATCATCAGTTGGTGACTTCTTAGCTTCTTCTCTTACCAGATTGAAATTTCAGCCTTGAAAGCTGGGAATCCCAGGTTGATTTAGTGTGACTCACTTTGTCATGAGAGTGAGGCCTCGGGTTCTTTTCCAATTTGAGTCGAGAAATCTCTCCTGGGCTAAACAAAACTAAATAAATTAGCATGAATTAAAGACGGGCTTTCAATGAATAATTAGTAATCAATGGAAGTGTTCCACTGGTCAAGTAGTCTCGCGAGCCAGCTAAGAGTAAGCGAATAAAAAAAGACTTGGCGTAGTACTATCGTTCACAAATAGTAGGGCCAGACACAGTAAAGTAGGCAGAAAATGGTCCAGGGATAAGTCTGCGTCAATATATCATCCCTTGATTTCGGGTCAACTTTGTGAGGAATTGAAAGTTGCTGATAATCAGACTCACTTCCATTAATTGGATGAATCGTGTAAGAAAACAGGCTAAACTTAGATCTATTTTTCCAAAAAGAAATTATTTCCATTGATTAGTCTTCTTTCTCCATTAGGTGCAACAGCGGAAGATATCTAGGTGAGGTTGAGTGCCCGCTTTCTTCCATCGATCGTGGAGTTCTTTGGATTGATCACTTCGTCAGCGTACAAGCCTGGAATTCGCATCGATTGTTCACAGCCAACGCCTGAGCCATAACATAAACAGTAAGTCATATATCATCGGGCATATCCATCCACGACAAGGTCTTCTGGTCGGGGGATTCGAGCCCATAGAGAACAAGGTGGCTCTCAAACTCAAACACATTACGTGATTGGTCTCTCAGAGTTAGCATACACCCGAGTTGGATCAATCGAGGATGGTGTGATCTGACCTTCAGTCTGCGGGTTTCTCATCCGGAGATTCTCCTCGCCTTGTCTTTCTTCGGCAGAAGAAGACGGAAAATAGAAGAAAGAATTATCACCCATGCTACGAGTCGGCGGTATCAAGCGCACTTTGAGATCCCTCTTCGATATGACATGAACCAGGCGAAGTCCGAACTTTCTCTTCTTGTATCACGCGGATTACGAGCTTCATAGAAAGCCTATATCTTATATTATAGCGGCGTAGCAAGAACTAGTGGTGGGCAATCTTCTGCGCTCTTTGATCTACCATATGATCCTTAGTGGTGGTGACCGATCTCAAGCTCCTATCGTAAAGACAGACTTCGTTTGGTGTAATGAGAGAGGTACTTTCAAAAAAAGTCAGCGGTAGGTTGTTCTCGTCAAGCAGTAGGCGACAATCCAATCCTGGGAGAGAGCGGTAGAATCGCCGAGTCGCTCTAGCACCGTCCTCACCCTCAATCCCACATAAGCATGAACATCGGTTAATCATCTGTGTGCGTGGTTTGTTGCCGATCTTTACCCGGCATTGAAAGATTCGACAAATAATCTCTTAGGATTGAGATTGCAAATGTGTTAAGGTATGCGAGATTTTTCTGATTGTTGACGGCCGACTCGATCGCGATCCACTTGCTGAGATCTATGATCCCTTCCGTGGGGTAGGCGACTTCCTCTCTCCCAGTTGCAGGAAGATCACAATTTTTCTTTCTCTCTCTTCATACATTATATATTCAAGTGAAAAAGCCTCGAATGCGTTTCGCGACATGACATGAGTGAGGAAGTCTCGGGATCAGAGCATTTTCGTCAAACAATCATGATTGGCTTTCAGGCTTCCCGAAGAAAGTCAAGGTCTCGAGTTAGGGGAGGTCAAAGCAAAAAGAGTAAGAAATCGAACCGTTCTTATTCCTCTTATTGAACTTTTTGAATGTGGAAGTAATGAAACATAAAGCTGAAAGAGAATGGGCCTGGCTTTTGAAAGAAACCTCAGTTAGACAGAGAAATAGCGTGAGTTACATGATTGCCTGCTTTAGCTGTTGGCTGCGGGTAAGGAATAGATCGAGATTTTTGCAAAGCGGATTCAAAGTTCACTACGAAAGCTAGCAGTTAGGGCAGCGGGGGTAGCAGTTTCAGACTAGTAACAAAATCGTAGTTTGTTCAAATTGTTTTCCCCCATAGCAAGGTTCCCAACTTCATAACTCAACTTCTCTGTCCAGCAGTGTCATGGAAAGCTCGACTCCACGGCCGTCCAGGCTCCACCCGTCGCAAAATACGCCAGAGCCGCATTGACTATGCAAATAGAGCATGGAGAGAGAGACCTAGGCCCCTACTTTCAAAGCTTAAGCCACCCCCTATCTATTAGTAAAGCTCGAAAGGGGCCTTAACCCCTTAAAGAAACTAAAGACTTGTGTACAACCTCTCTTTGTTAAAAGGCACTAGCACTTCGCTTTCTTTACGTGTATCACCACGACTTTAATAGCGCGGGTATTTCTAAATCCGCTGGTACTATGCTTCTTTCTGTTCACTTTGAATGGATAGATAGAGAATAAGATCTCCAGGCAGGATTTGAACCTTACGACGAATCAGTGGTGAATAGCTGACCGTTTATTACTGAGCTGGCTGGGATAAGGCTTGTGGCATTGGCTTGCTAAATCAACATACGTATCATGGGTTGAATCATCCCATAGGAGCTACATAACGATGGAGGTTATGGAACTAAAGACTCTTCTCGAATTTACAATAGAAAGCGGAAGAAACTTAGAATACGACTCCTTATTTCACTTAACGCACTAAAGATAGATGCGTCTTTTTCCGTGTTCAGGCGATAGTGACTTATTCTATCTTTATGAATTACGATTTGATACTGACTACACTCACAATTCCCTTTAGAGAGATGAAGGCCGCTCCTGTTATTTAGCAAGCTATACCCAAGAGAAGACTTCCAAAAATAAAGGCATAATATCTAAGATGAAGTGAGTGAATCCTCTCTTCATTCGTCGATCTTCTGAAGATGAGGCTCACTATGATGAGAAGGAAGATCTTTTCCGTTAAGTCATAGGGTTCGCCTAACGCCGTCCTTAAGTGAGTCATCAGACTGCGGAAATGGTTTCAAGATTGTTATGCTCAGTCTATCATTGGCTAAACCATTCTTCGTCTTTTTCCGATCGAAGAAAGATTTTTGTTATAAATTTTTGAATTATAATGGGGTTGGAGCTTACTTGTACTTTTTCGTAGTCAGTGATCAGCTACATTACATCTCGGAGGCATTCTCTTCATTCTCGAGCGAAGGCTCTCATGTTCACAAGTAAGGGTAGAACCGCCAGCGGCTAATAAACGGAACTTTCCTACGTTTTCATTCTGCTTCTACTCACCGGAACGAGTCCGAGGGATCTAAACTAACAAAGAAGAGAAGTCAAACAGTCTTTTAGTGAATTCAGTTCCATATTTGTTCAGCATTAAATAATCCTATTAATCGTCTTTTCAGATAGTCAATATAAAACGAATCAAAGAGTATCTTTAGTACAGAAAGCGAGTCTTCCTTATTTTTAAGAGAATTCCTGCTAATGAGAGCGGATTTATTGCATCCACCCTTTTTCCATTCTGAATTTTGTCATCTTCCTCCTGCAAGCTGCTATATAGCCTTGCCGAAGTCCTTGATATCACATCTCTCTCCATTGCCCTATCTGCGGTCTGTCTTATATAAAATGGAAATGCGGGGTAGGTTCTCACCCACTCACGAGGTTCAGCCTGTAGTACAATCTCGTTCTTTTAGAGTCTTAGTTCCGCTCTATCGAGAAAGAAGTTCAAACTGAGACTATATGTTTAACACATGTGGATCAGGTTTGTTACAAAATCTCAGCTTGCTCGAACGCAAGGATTGAGACCACATTCTTAGGATTGACAGGCCCTTATCCTTCTTTCTGCTTAGTTAGACTTTGATTCACCTTTATGATCGAAGAATACGAACTTTATGTAATCAGTGCAAAGCGGAAGATGAATTACTGATGGAATGCCAGTAAAATCGCGAGCAAAGTGGGTCTGAAGTCTACGCAACTTGCCGACCCATAGGAGCTCCACCATTCATGCACACTTCTCTACTAATCCTTCCGTAAACAAAGAGAAAAAGACGCGGATTCTCCTTTCTATTCTTTCCTTTGTCACTTTTTGACTTGAAAGACGACTTCTCTTTCCGGAGGCCAACACTAAGCCTCCTTTGTTTAGTTAGCAAGAATATGCCGGTTCTCTCATAGGTAAAGTAGCGAATTTGTACAAGAGATTCGGTAAGG
Organism: Prunus padus; assembly: GCA_024362665.1. Lineage (NCBI taxonomy): Eukaryota > Viridiplantae > Streptophyta > Magnoliopsida > Rosales > Rosaceae > Prunus > Prunus padus. The sequence continues at coordinate 293,570 of JANFAM010000004.1, read as the reverse complement.
CTCGCATAGGTTTCTGAGCTCGTCTGGATCTGATAATAACGCCAATTTTCACTTTCCGGCTTTACTGGTAATTAGGAAGATCTCTCTTACCTGGTCAGCAATACATCATTCATTCCTCTAATCTAATATATCCTATGTTCGGAAGCGAAGCGGCAAGAAAAGGAAGACATTATAGAGGCGCCTATTCTTTATTCCCTGCCGTAGATTCACCTTCCTGCTTCTAGACAGTTGGGAAGTAGCGAGATTCCGATTTCGTAAGAAGGCAGTTGCTCCAGCAGCTTAGTATTTACCAGCTTCCTTATCCCGGTTCTTCTCCGTCTCACCAGCAGCCTATCAGCCGCTATGGTTTTCCGAATGCGAATTTATCTCTTTTATAGCCTATTCTAATAGGACTCCATATTCAATTCAATCTCTTAAGCGACTTCTGAACACTAGCTAGCTCTGGACCTACCTATATTATATTAGTTACGAGCGATCACGAGCGGAGTTGAAAGAAAAGAGACTTGACATGCCAAAAATGTCTCGCGAGTTCGGAACGAACGGAGCGGAGGCTGGATCAACAGTTCCAGTGGAGAAGTTAAAGACGAGCACTGGGATCACGGAGCCACGTTATCAGCAGGCTAAACGAGGCCATTACGCGTAGTAATCCTCCGTTGTGAAGAGAGTGAGTCTATAGAGTTAACGAGCCGAATCTATTTTGCCCTTAATAGCCGAGTAGTTCCTTTAGCTCCGCAGACTATTGTACTAGTAGGCTCGCCCATTTTCCTCCAACAGTCAACTACTTCTCCTCCACTTTCAAATCCAAGTTTGACTTCCTGATTAGATTGACTTAGCGCAAGCGCTAAGTAAGCAAGTTACCTTCTGTAATAAAACCGAGGAAAATAACGTCAAATAGAAACGAATATCTTACGGCACGATCACTATATCTTTCCTTTTCTTTATCTCTCCTCTATAGAAAGAGAGGATGATATGCGGCGCGGTATACCTGAGTCATTTGTCAACAAGACGTACGCAAGTCGACATAGCTCCATATATATGTTCTTTTGAGCTTGAATCCATAAATAGAATGAAATGAAATAATGGTGAGCTTCCAGTAGTAGTAGGGCGACGAACACGGCTCAAGGGTTTCTATAAAGCCCTTCTCTTCTTCACTTCAGGCAATGCACTCTTGAATGGTACTTCGATTCATAAAGAATGAATCTTTGGTTAGAAGTTATACGGACTTCATAAAGTAAATGCCATGTTCCGCGTGTCACGAGATATGGGGCGTTCTAATCGAAGGTCATACTTCTCTGTCCGGCCCTATTAGGTAAAAGGCGCACCAGCCAGCCGGTGCGGTGGCGAACACGATCTGCTGTGTTAAGCTGTTCATCTTGTAGACGGAGGAGAGGAAAGCCGTGCGTGATTCATAAGATTATAGTAACACCAGTATATTATTATATTTCACTTAGCTGCCTCCCATGATCCTTCCATACTTTTCTTCTGGATCTGCTTCGCAGTGTTCTCTCCGCATTTTGGGGAGCAGAGCATGCAAAATCGAGCAATGGGTCTTAGAAGAATTTCATTTTGAATGGCATGACTTTCTATTTTTTGCGCCGGCATTTGAGTTGTCCCTCCTCTTTCAATCGACATTCCACACAGATAGCTCGTGCGGCCTCGGCTTCGCCTTCTATCAGGCGGCGACAGCCCCTACCTTCCTTACCACGCTTTCTCAAGAACCCTTTACGATTCGGCAGGCCCGTAAAAAATTGGGATATTTCCCCGAAAGTAGGAACAGGCGGCCCTCACTTCCACAGCCGCAGCATGGGGAGCGGCCTTAATCCGCACTACAACCAATCAAAATTTTCTCCAGATTGATATATGATGCTAAACCGAGACCGAGATAGAGAGAGAGGGCTGCTCGTTGGCTTTTCGAGACAAATCATAGGAATGGTGCTAATTTCATGTTCTTTTAGTTCGTTTGGTTTCGAGGGCCTCCTCCTTTACTCGTTTGAAAGCGTCATCCTGATTTTTGTTTCATGCCGGGGAAAGTGTTCACTTTTCTACAAAATTTTTTTATTTCCTCGGGTCTCTATAAAACAGAATGAAAGCCTAGAAGCACAAACAAAGGGAGAGAGGAAAAGTAGAAAGGGGAAGAATCTAGCGCCAGTTCTTACGGAAACTTCTTTCTAATCCTCATTTGAGTGGTTCTCTTTGTTCTCTTATTTTGATTGAAAGAAAGACAAAACTTCTCCTCCTTTCTCTTCTTCTTTTTACTCTCGATGAATTGCGTTTTGTTTGCCAGAGATATTTTTTTAGAAAGATTTCATTGATAAATAATGAAAAATAGAAAGAATCTAAATAAAGGCGCATATGCGGGAAGGGGGTCTCACTACTTCTTCATTCTGGGGGACTAGCCATGCCACTTACCGGGCGAGAGGTGCACTAACCTGCCTACTCATCAATCATGGTGTTCAGGCTGACTTGCACCGATAGACCCTTATTGTATTGGAATTAGCGCCCATCTTGCTGTTGTCAACTAATCTCTTCAATGTTCGATTCTACTCTATGTTAGAACATTTCTGTGAATGCTATTTTGATCTAGCGGTCTTATTCTATATCCTGCGTTAGAGCATTACTTTTTCATTCCAAATTCAAGAATACGATCGATACGATTAATTGGTCTGTGTGCCTCTTCATTACTTTTTTGTATCTCCTGTTCTTCGGATACAATTTGATGCTTCTATTTGCCAAATTCAATTTGTGGAAAGCCTTCGATGGTTTCCTTATGAAAACATAAATTTTTATTTGGGTATAGACGGTATCTCTTTATTCTTCGTGATATTGACCACATTTTGATCTCATTTGCATTTCAGTGGGTTGGTCTGGCATGAGAAGTTATGGGAAAGAGTATATTACAGCATCTTCTTAATTCGTGAATTTACGATCGCCGTGTTCCGCATGCTGATCCTCATTATTCTATGTTCTTCCGAAAGCGTGCTAACTCTCCAGTGCGCGGAGCTGAGCATCTTCTATTCGCTGGGGATAAAGCTTTTCTTCTCTGCAGGGGCCTTTTGCAGTCCTCTTTTGGCAGTCGTCCGTCGTCGTAGTGGTCCCCGCGAAGCTTTCTTCGGGAAGAGGGGTAGTCTTCAGTGTAAGCATAGCATTTTCTGGTCGAACCCGCCAACCCAACTAAGAAGAACCGAACCTGACAGACACATCTTTTTCCTTTTGGGAGGGTACCCGAGTAGCGGGTACTCGTAGGACTCGACCTGGCCTACTCGGGTCTGTATGGATATGCAGTGAAGGGGTGCTTCCTAGGTGTGTGTAGGGTTGTGTTTGTTCGCGAGAATGGATCTCGTCGTCAGCCTGGGGGTGTACTTGCGCGAATTCGGGTAACGGCTTAAGCGGAGAAATTCCAGCGAAAGGAAACCGACCAGGGATGGACGTAACCGTAAGTTACCGAGGGTAGGGATAATCGTCCAGGTCTTATTGCCAGAAACTGTCGCCGCCACGGCAGGCGGGTTGTTCTTCTGTCGTCGCCGGGGAGCTTTAGTGAGGAGATCTAAGGATAAGTTGCTAAAACAAACGGGAGGGGAGGATCGACCCGTTCAGTAGTAATTCCGAAGAAAGACTGTTGGCAGCAGGTGTTGACATTTCCATTTTGCTCCCTTCAAGGAAATGCAGCTCGGCAGAGGGTTAATAGGGTAGGGTCCTGCCCTTACATTCAGATAAGAAAGAGTTCCAAACCTTTATGCATGCACCTCCGTATAAGTGCTGCGTACAGGTTCCCGGCAAGGATAATTGGGAAAGATCAAAGCCACTTTGAAGCGCCCTATCACACACAGTAGCAGTAGCGTCGTAAGCCAGGGGCGGCCATACAGTTACACATCTCTCTCTAGATATCTTTAGATAAAAAGAGAGAGAGATCTGCTGCGTGAGCAACCCGACTGCGTAGCCAAGCATGTAAAATGTGCTGCCGCACTCCACCTTCTTTTCCAATGTTTTTCTTTTATTTGAAGACGGGCGTTGCGTTCGGGCCGAGCGCATGGTTTTCAGTATGTCTCCAGCCCCACTAGTCCGGCTGAAGCTAGTGAGCGGTTCTTTGTGAGAAGCGGGCCACTGGGCGGTGTCCTGCAACGCAGCTGCACTCGCCACCACCCGAGAAGCAAAGATTCGAGAGTTCAGGCTGAAAATACATGCATAGATATGGTTCACGACAAAGGCCGACGACGGAAGCTCGGGACGGAGCGACGGAAGTTCACGTACGGTTCCCGAGAAGGAGTGGCTACTCTACTGGAGCTTGACAACCACCACCGGACAATTACCGCTTAGGGGCCACTCCTTACCTACCATTATTATAGGGGTATGGGGTTCGAGACAAAGAAAGATCAAGGCAGTATATCAGTTTTCTTTATACTTTACTTGGATCTGTTTTTATGCTATTATTATTCTGTTGATTCTTCTCCAAACAGGAACCACCGATTTCAGCAAATATCATTAACCACAGAATTTAGTGAACGGCGCCAAATCTTTCTATGGATTGCTTCTTCGCCTCTTTCGCCGTCAAAGTGCCTATGGTACCAGTTCATATTTGGTTACCCGAAGCTCATGTAGAGGGCACCTACGGCAGGATCCGTCATCTTGGCAGGAATTCCTTTAAAATTGGGAACCCACGGGTTTTTAAGATTTTCAATACCCATGTTTCCCGAAGCGACACTTTGTTCCACTCCTTTCATTTGTACTCTAAGCGCGATTCGTTATAATATCATACTTCCTTTCGACCACTTCAAGACAGATCGATCTTAAGAAGATCATTGGCTTACTCCCAGTAGCTCATATGAATCTGGTGACTATTGGTATGTTTAAATCGGGCGCGGCGGTTAGGTCACCTATTTTGAGTTATGGACACACAAGGCCAAAACATGTGTGCCGGGCGTGCGACCCATCTGGCCATTAGCAATGGGGGAGAAAACATAGCATGTCGCAACAAAAGCTTGATTCGAGGCGTCAGCAAAACAAAAACACTGCCGTCTCTTTCAAAAACAAAGCCTTTCGCCCCGGGAAGGCGCAGTCACAGCACCGGCGCGACGAAGTCAGAATCGAACCCTTCTGTTGGCTTTCCCAATTCATTCGTGAATAAGAATTAAGGGCTAGAAGCGCTCGCTTCTAGCTGCTTCGCCTGCTTCTTATTATGGCGGTTGGCGCGGCGGAAATGAACGAAAAGCGATATGAACGTGCAATTTTCAAATAGATTGATAGATAGCCTGATTCAGTTCTGATGGATCGAAAGAGTAGAATGGATAGAGAGGGAATCCATCAGAAAGAAATCGATATGTATCTGATGGAGTCTACATATCGCAGCCGTAGAATTCGCCCAAGCTTTTTTAAGGCCTGCTCAGTCAGTTCTCTTATCCATCGGTTCAATGCACTGGGCTCATCTCATGGAGGAAAAAGCCAAAATGTAGTTGTGTTGTTGTTCGCCGCCTCGACGCATCTTCTTCCCCGGCATTGTCCCACACAGAAAGAAAGAGCGCAGAGCTTCGGCCTGATACCTGTAGGTCCGCTAACGTAAAGCGAGGAGTTTAGCCTGAACCGGCAAACCGAAGTAACTTCGGAACCATAGCTAATACGCGTCCAAGTTCAACGCGCAGCGCAAACGAATGCGAGTTGCCATAGAATTTCGCGGTCATCGGGGACCGAGTGGTAAAGCCATGATCCGCAGGGGAACGGATCACTCATTCTTCCATTGGGGACAGGCGTACGAACGACAACTCCAAACGTCACAAATCCGTCGCCTACCTGCCGTTTCAGGCGGCACCAGCGAGATCCAGCTAAGGTAGCGAACTTCGTGTCGCGGCTGCTCCACTGCCGCGGTCCCATGAGCGAACTTCAGCACTTTCTGCGCGCGCGAAGCGAATGGGTGCTGCGCCGCGGGTCAGTTTCGGGGCGGGGTAAATAGAGACCAGAAGAATGATTCATTTGATCGACGAGCTTTTTCAGCCTCAAACAAAGAATCAATGGAATGTTCTGTCTATCCATGAATATCTATTCTATCTCGTATATCTAGGAATCACTTTATACATATAAAATTATATTATGGCATGATATGATCGCCTAGCTGTAGCCGCATATCAGCCGCGCTCAACATGCGGGATTTCGTTGATCAGATCTTCAAAGCTTTGACGGAAGCTTTGGGACTCCAGCGAAAGGACTTTGCCTTTGCGCAGCAAGCGCGAGAGAAGCAAGCAAAGTAGAAGCTTTGCCAGAGCAAGACGAGGAAGCGGAGCAAGCTTCTCGACCGACTAAAATATAACAGTCGTACTTCGATTCAAAGAAAGGCGAAGGGTTTGGCAACAGCTGCAAACGGCTTTCTATCATAGTTGCAAGAGTTCCAAACCTTAACTACTTGCGCATTAAAGGCTGCTTTCGGTTGGCTTCATAAGGGGGCTGTTCAGTTATCAGTGCTGTCTTAGATTGAACGGCAATAAGATAGTCGACGTTCACTAGGGCGGTTTTCCGCTGAGAACGGAATAGTGTTCGTGTTCAGGCAGTAACAACGCCCTAGCTTCTAGAGTTCGCTGCTTTTCACGCCGAGAAGGGTTTATACCGCTCGCCTTTGTTTGATATGTTCATTCAGTACCAATACAAACTACAACTACACAAAAAAGGAAGGGCCGCTATAGAAGCTGCGTAGCCTATAGTAGAGTAGTCGGCCTAACAAAGCGTCACGGCAACATAAAATTTCATGAATGTAATCTTGGCAGTTTAGTCGCCCGCCTACCAATCAAAGAGGCTGAGAGTAAGCATTGCTCAGCCTGCAGCTCTTCGAGCTTCCTTCATTTGCTTCGCGGGAAAGCCGCACAGCACATAGCTGGGAGTCAGAGGGCCCATACTACCTGCCTAATCCCTCGCTCCGAGGGGATCGCAGATCGGAAAGCGCCTTTCTAAATCATCTCATTTATCCAAAGAGAAGGGAAGGGCCTATTTACTTTCGCATGACTCCCGCAGATTTTACTCCTATCTACACCCGGAGCCAATTCGTGTCGGTCTGGGCACGATGCTGCAGAACGGGAGCTCGTGTGGAACCTTTTATTTCTGGCGTAACAGCGGTGGCAACGCAACAAATATTACGGTCGCGTAACATAAGGCGGAGGGAGAACTCGGCCAAAATATGACACGGGCCGGGCGCGCACAATCTCTATCTCTATCCGAGTCCGAGTTTACCCTTGCACTTCGGACAGCCGTCCGTAAAGCATCATAAGTGAGGACCTCCTTCGAGGTAAAAAATGGTACGGTACAGGAGGCTGGTCTTTCAACGCGGTGTATAGCACGAAACCTTCGATACAAGAATAGTGCCGTTCACAACATGAAAGAAGAGAAGAAAGAAAGGAGTGATTCTCTTCTTCTTCGAGGGGGAAGATAAATAGGGTCTTATAGAGGGAGGGGAGGGAAAGGATTGGGCCTACCTATCTCGATAGACCTCATAAAGGAACGGGAGCTGTTGAGAGGTTCCATATTGCCGAGCCGAAGGGCAGCACTTTCGCATGTCATCGTAGTATGTCACGTCGTCTGTCCCCGCTTCGCATTGAAGAGTACCTATGCGACTATTTCCGGTTCACTGATAAGGAAGATAGAGTTGGGGTGGGGGTCTACGATGATACTGCGATGACCCGGGGAGATACATGCTAGCACTATGGGTAGAAGCAGTGAACCATTATGTAAATAATTTCAGGGGAGTTACAGACTCATAGTACTGTCATCGATCGACAGAGCGGAACGACTAGAAAGAAGTGAAGTTAGAAAGCCGCGATAGTGGTAACTATCTCGTACGGTTCGGGGGTAATCGGCGTACCCGATCAGTGGGGAGAATCTGGCTCTATCGAACATACAGGAATTGAGGTAGCATTCTACCGATGTTAAGTCAGCGGACTGGTTCTTCAGCCCTTTTTCTATGTGTTGGTGTTCTATATGACCGACATAAGACTCGACTTGCCAGATATTACGGAGGTTCAGTGAGCACCATGCCGAATCTTCCTCTACCATTTCCTTCTTCCACTTTGCCAATATGAGTTCACCCGGTACCAGCAGCTTATCGGGAATTTCCCATCTTAGTAGGAGCTTCTTCCAAAGAAATAGCTTAGCAGTCACATTAGCAGTTGGGATGATTTCAGGCGCGGCGTATTTTCTTTGGCTATATTCGTTTGGTTTCGGAAACCTGATTTCCTCCATAAATTCTCCGATTCAAATGGCAGAGAAGTTTCCATATTTATACCTTTTCTGTGGGAGTGGGATCGTCCGTTGAACTACCAAAGAAAAGGGGCAAACCAATGTGATCATGACATTGTAGGTAGCTTGCGATGGGACGGATGCGACTTCCTCAGTTGGTTTGGGTGGCATATCTGCCGCAGAAGTCCCCTTTTTGATCCATTTCTTTAGTCTTTAGAGCCAAGGCTTCATTTACTAATAAATAAGGCTCGCGTACCACGCATTGTTAGCACTGCTGGTGACCGAGATAAAGTTAGACGGGCAATTCCGTACGGTACGATCGTACTGAGTCGAACGAGCGATTCATGAGTCGTAGCCGGGTTGACGAGCCAATAACTCGAACGCGTTCGGTCTGCTTTTGAGCAAGAATCACAGCGTTACGCCTACCTTCATTGATACGGACTCCGTTCTTATGGCAGAGCACGAGGTGATTTTCATCAATAGCGATGATGGGAATGGAAACCAGAAGCACGACTCAGTTCGGTGTCCAAGATAAACCATCAATAACAGTAACGTAAGCATGAGACTTTTTGGTAGTACGGTGAACCAGATAGCCGCGGCGATGGAATTCCGGGGACGGAGGACTTGTAGCTTCCAGATCTGAAAGCGAAAGATTTCAACGCAATGACGCTATCGTCGTCGAGCCCACTGGTTCTGCACTCCGCGGTTGCGAGTTGAGCTGCCATAGCTTATGGCTAGAGCAATGTGAGGGGCCCTGGCGGAGAGAACAGCAGGAGAATGGGTACTCCGCCCGCCTTGGCAGGAGCAGCGGGCAAGCGCTTGGTAGGCCAACAGCCCAGTGAACCGGGCGGCACTCGACGAGGGAGCACACTGAGCAAGTACGAGAAAATTTCGCCCACTTTATTGCAAGGACACTTACGGAGTGTCAACCAGACCTATGAGTCGGGCTCGTCCCCGGTCAATATTGATCAAACACATAGGGGCCAGCACGACCTCTTTATTGATTCAATACAATAGGGGAAAAGATCATACAGTTCTCTACCGAAGACAACAGAAACTTCTCAACGGATCTTTGCGCTGGGCGCATCTTCTGTGCGTCTTTCTCGTGGCGGGAACAGAACAACAGGGAAAGACTGCCGACCTGCCCAGGGCTCGAGGGCGAGCTTTATTCAAGAGAGAATGGGGAGTGAATCGAGGCTTCCGTTTCTGCTCTCTGGTTTGGGGGCTTTCGGGCTCCTCTCGATCTTATTCGTAGTTGGGAGGGGGAAGGAGTCTAAATCAATGGACATTAATGAACCATCATTGATGGACGTTGCACATGACACGATCAATTCGACTAGCGTCCGGCGCTAATAGAGAAGCTGACTCTCCTAGAGAATTACCAAAATCTAACATTAAGTCCTCTTCTTTACTTTTATTTTTACTTGGTTGGCAGTGTCTTTCGCCGGGCGAGCGCGTCCGATTCAAAAGTCCTTTCCTAAATTATTTCCATACTACCAGTTCAGCTGCTTAAAGCGATAGAGATTTTCATAATGAGATTTACTTCACGAATATGCATGCTAGAAAGATGCTATTTGCTGCTATTCCATCTATTTGCATTGCTCGAAGAAGATCTCGTCTATAATGAAGAAATGATAGTAGCTCGTTGTTTTATAGGCTTTGATCATATTGAGTCGTAAGAGTTTAGGTAATACATTCAAAGTGATTCTCGACGGCAGAACCCCGGCTCTTCAGGAAGAATCGCAGCTAAAGAGGAAGAAAAGAGCACTTCATCAATTGACTTTCTTTGATGTTAGCCGTACTTTCTTCTCTTGCTGGTGGGCCCAGGAGCGGAGTTCTTTGGGATGGTATCCACATGAGTAGGGCGGCCTCTTACCTTTATTGCTGTCAGTCTTTCACGCCCGAAGTGGATAAGTTGCGGAGCCGGTTCGTTGCTTCGGCGCTAGGCGGGGTTCTTATCTCGCATGGAGGGGAGTTTCTTCCGCCGGGATGTCTGGCGCAGGAAGTTCCGGTGATCAGGAGGTGGAATGCGGGGTAAAGCAGTAGGGGTTCTGGTTGGACTTCTTTCGATCTAGTGTCTTAGCGGAGCCCTTTCTAATCGAGGAAGGCGAAGAAGTAGTCTGCGCCGCACTTTTCAAAACGCCCCGCTAATCCGGTCGGTTCCCGGGGGAGAGCAGGTCCGTCTAATCGTCCCCAGAAGAAAATTTCCTATCACCAGATGAAATGATAGAGGAGATTCTATTCGCTCGATTGGAGCGGCTCGCAAAATTGAATTGCCTGCCGCCGAGACATCACTTCGCCCATATAGCTTCAAGACTTTCGAGATCAAGGTGGAGATTGTCCGCCATATGGCAGGTCTTGATCTCGAAAAGGGATTCAATTGGGCGCAATCCGCCACGGGGAAATCCTCTGTAGAGCGATTTACCCTTCTTCTGACGACGAAACTGGGGCGGAGTTCAATCAGAGATCTTTTCTTGTTAAAGAATAAGGTCTTGGGCAGTGAGGAGATCGAGACGACAATGCGCAAGCGAAGTTTCGTCGCCATGCCGACTGCCTTAGCTTCAAAGATTTGATGGAATGCCCAGCTTCCAAGAGCGCTTATGTCATGTCATATGGGAATTTCATGGCTGGAAACAATTCCATGGTTTTGGCATCCGGTAGGAATAATAAAATCAAAGTCCAGGTTGGTGAGCCTAGTGATAGAGACCATCTAGCTTGGTTCGAGAGCACTTGTTGCTTAAAGATTTTTTTGCTAAATGTTACGGCCTAAATGCTGAATCCATTGACTCCTGCTTCAATTCGGATGGGTGTTCACCCCAAAGTGCTCCCGGATTGCATGCATACATCCGCAAGCACTTAGCGCAACATGGCAAATTACTGAGAGGAATCAGCAAAGAAAAGAAAACGGGTCAACATCTTATTAAGAGTTGATCGTTGCATTATTGTGAGATGCCCAAAGATTCCTGGTATTTGTGTCTCCGAATACCTCTCGAGATGCGTTAAATAAAGTTAATTGTAGGGATGCCTGTCACAAAGAACTTGGGGAAGTATCTTGGCGTGCCACTAATTCATGAAAGGGTTTCTCGGAGACTTATGCAGATTTTTTAGAGAAAGTGCGAAGACTCTCCGGTTGGAAAGCAAAATTCAAATATGGCGGTACAGGGATATTCAAAGCATCTAGGAAGAAAGGACGAGCGCAGCGGATATGGTTAAAACAGCGGATACGTTCTAAACCGATCATTCTCACAATTTCATTAGATCACTTCCTCGGTTCACTTCAGGATTACACTAAGGTAGGCGAAAGAGATATTCAATCAACCAAGCAAAGAATCGATATCACCAGCCACAGTCTTCACCAGAAGGAAGAGAGTCGAGACAGAAAGCCAAGACAGTCATCCGTGCATTGGTTACAGGCAGGCAGACAGAGATCGAAAGAGTCAAGCCAAGGAGGAAAGTGAAAGCCGAGAAGACCGTATTCAACAGGACCGGTTATGAATCCCAAGAGCGGATAGGAGTACTCATATCAGCGACCGGAAGCCTTCACAGCGTCAAGGCAAAGAATCACTTATTGGAAGAAGAGCGTTTACGATCAGAGCGGAGAATGAAATAGCAGCTACTTCTGTGCGCGGCTATCTTCTCCTATTGATTAACGTCCTTCAAAGAGCGTATTCTATTCCTTCTGTCCGTGGGTGTGGGACTAGTGCAACATTCTTCTTCACAGCTCCTTCTTCTTCTTCATCACCAGGAGTTGATTCAATTGCTAAGAAGGCATTTCTCCAAGAGTTTCTTCTTCACAATACCATGGCATGACTTAATAGATTCATCTTTCACTCAATATCAACAGGAAAGTGACAGTGCGGCATACTATTATATACGATGAATGCAGTTAGAGAGCAGCTATTTCGAACTTTCTAACTACAGCTAGCTGACTGGTTGGTTACTGGGCTTTCAAGCAGCTATCCTTGGCATGCGTGCGCTACTGGCCCGCCTATCGAACTCTACGTCCTGCTACAAAGCATTCTCTTTGTCTAAGGGCGCACTAAGAAAGATTGTTACAACGACAAAAGGAAAGAGTATATACACCCATAAATCGTAGATCGGAATCGCCCTCGCCTACCCGCACCGACTTCCTTGCCTTACGAAAGCATTTGAAAAGTTAAATTTTCCTCCTCAATTACTTTTTCCTTCGGCAACGAACATTTCATCTAAAAGTTTTTCAAACCCGCATCAAAAGACAGATATTGCTGCGTTATAAGAAATCCCCGATTGAGGCAGAGCATGAGGGGAAGAGCATGAAACCATTCTATCACAGTAGGGAGCCCGAGCATGTAAGCGCTAAGGGACAGCTAGCCTTGCACAAGAGACAGGAAAGAGGCTGACTAGACCGATGGGAGGAACTCTTGCTACCGTTTGACTTACTTGCTTTCCTCCCTGATTGGCTTTCTTGCCGGAATGACTTCCGAAGGAAAGGACTTAGCGCTTTCGAAACTCCTAGCTCAACTAGCGCTTCGCGCGGGTAGAAGGACTAATTAAGTCTATTGGGCCAGAGGAGCTATAGACTCTAGTTAGTCAGTTTCCCGCTACTCCTTTGTCTTGGAGGAAGGAAGATAATGACATTGAAACAACAGCGTATTCGTGGGATCGGAAATAGCCATAGAAGAATTATAGGAAGGATATCTCTTATCAATATTCAAATCGTCTCTTTTTCACAATCGCCGATCGAAAGAGTGCAACCATGGCAAGCAAGACGCGAATAGAGCTGTCTTCACAACAGGAGAGAATATTTCATTGAAGTCCACACTCCTCTCTGACTATAGCCCTTGCAACCAAGCGTGCGAGGAATTATTGACTCAAAGGCTACGCTTCTGAAGCGCCTTTGAAACTTCTCTCAAATAGGTTGTTGGGGCTGATCCATTGTCTTCTGTAGGAGCTGGCGGCCACCCGAGAGAGAAAGAAGAGATCAGTCTGCAAGATACATTTAGGTTGATTTATCGTTTGGGCCTTCTTTAGACGGATCGTTCGATTCTTGTAGGTGCATATCGGTTAGCGAAGTACACGTAGGTGGTACCTTATCGTTTAGCCAGCGCGTAAAGCCTTTGATTTGAATGTGTTTCCAAATCCTGTTAGTGAAGAATTGTCGATCAATTCAAAGCAGTGAGGAAATAAGTCCCCTAACTATAGGATGTTGATACTGCACTGGTCGGAATAGAGAGATACTTCTTGCTCCATCATCCATAGAATGTGGTGGTGCTTTCTTTAGTGCTGCACCTAACTTTGGGCATATCAAAACAAGAAAGGCACTACCTGCGAAGAGAAAGGGAGAGGAAAACAGTACGCATGTCAGTCTATTCTACATCAATATTGATCGAGAATTGAGTCCCCTTGATTTTGTTTCCTCTCTTCCGGCGATCGGTTCATTACTGATCCTTTTTTTACCTGTACTTCCTAGACTGCGTTCCAGCGAGATCAGAACGGGACCTTGGAGCCTTCGAAGCGTAGATATCTCAGGAAGAGGGATCCGATCCCAACGAGTTGACTGAAAATGATAAACCGGGGAGAGAGACCAGATAGGCAAATAGCTGAAGCGGTCCTGCCCAGATAGGTGAATAGCCGAAGCAGTCGATCTTTCTAATATCTGAAAGGAGGCCTACGTCACGGGTAAATACTGCCATGAAAGCTTATACCAACTTGAGAGATGTGCACTCAAGGGGAGCTTGCGAAATTAGGGCAGAGGCGGAACGGCACTAACGCAATTACAGAAACTTCACGGATGCTGCTAACAAACAACCGAGCTGTAGATAGATATAAAGCAACAAGCGAAAGGATTCGTAACGTACAGGCTTGCTGGAAATGCAAGGGCTGATAACGACAGATGGCTTTCCACCGTGATAACGATAAGCTATTTGCCGAGTTACACTATAGGAGGTGTATTCTCTACTCCATTAGCAAGGTTGCACTCGCACCACTTTCTTCTCTTTCTACTGTACCATTCCCCTCTTTCTACTGAAGCTTGAAAGCCGCAAAGAACATAGTCCTCGAATAGGTCGACGCAAGCGAGTTGGTCGAGACTTCCATTTCAGCGAGATGGAAACTCAGACAGAGACAGAGAGGAATCAAAGACTAAGAAAAACAAGCAGGAAAGACAGACTAGCTATTTGATAAAGTCCAATTTTCCCACATCAGTATGACCGTCGGAAATGAGAAAGAGAAGAAGCCGAGCCCTAACAACCTCGCTTAGATCAGGAGAAGCTCTTCGATTCCAGCCAGTACATGTTCCTGCTTGAAACCGCCACATTCATCCCGGCTTCAGCACTACTGAACTTGTAACGAGAGGATCCATTCAGAACTGAGCTTGCGCACTTATAAAAAAAGAGGAATTGCTTAAGATATGAATTATTGGTCGCGACTAAGGATGGGATTTTGGCTTAACCACCAGTAGCTCTTGCTTCATCTTCTGTTTCTGACTAGCTTTTCTTCAGAACTTCATCTTCGAAAACGGACTGAGAGCTCGTTTAAGCACGAAAAATTGGGTTTACACTCCAATTGTACCTGGGGATGTAAACATCTCTTCACGCCGGATCTCAGCATATATTCTTAGCTTTCTGAAGCACTAAAAATAAGAAGGATAGGTTTTTTCAGAAGTTTCGACTCTTCTTCACAATAATTCCGTTTTACCGATTTAAATAGGAATTGGTTCAAATCCCCTGTTTTCGACAGCTCCTCATGGATACCCGAAAGTGAAGAAGTCAGATCTTCTCTCACCGGGAAAAAGTCTGTTCGCTGTGGCCCCCAAGAATCCTGCTCTTGGAGCTGCGGGTTTAGGCCCTTTCGTCTCTTTGTCCAGGAACAGTCGACCAACAATCGGTAGAATCAATAGGCTTTAACAAAGGCAAGCTGAAAAACAAATTGGGCGGTCAGGTAGCAGGCCAGAATCACTTTGGGCAGAGTTGGCTACCGCTTCTACAAATCCTTTTTCAAGATTCGCCTTGTTTGTTTAAACCTGAAAGTCGTATTTAAAACCCTATTTTCCGACAAAGAAAGAGTTTATAGCGGCTTCGCTGTGATCTACCACGCCACTGCCTAAAATCGATAAGAGGGGTAAGGTTTCGAACTTCGTTCTGTCTCTACAACCTTTTAGCTCTAGCTATTGTAGGCACGGTTTGGTACCATCATCTCAGCCCACGCGGGTTTGTGCCTTCCACATCGAGTTATACTGTTCAAATGCCCTACTCTTTCTTCTTCCGCATTCCTTTAGGAAGAGATTGAGATGCGCTTGAGGATAGCCATTTTCGGTGAATACGGAAAAGTGCTCGGTACGCTAATTGATATCTTTGGGAAGCTTCCCAGACCTGTGAAAGAAAAGAAGAAACCTTTTTCTTATCTTTATTATCTTTTAAAAAAGAAAAGAAAGATTGGGTTAGCGGTCAGTTTGAAGACAGAAGGGAATCCCTCTTACTGTTCATGCACCACAACAGTGATGCACTCTCTTTCTTTTCGCACAGGGAAAGAGTCTACCTTCAAGTGCTTACAGTTAACTCTTCTTCTTCAGCCTTCTCCGCTGCTAAGAATCTTGAGTTTCATGACATTAGAGACGCCTAAACTAAAGGATGATTTGCCAAAAAGAAGAAAACGCGAGCCATATCATATGCTTAACACATGCAAGTTGAACTCAGTTAGCCATCGACGCCCGATAGGCCTTCTTCGTCACGTCGACTTACTCGAAGCCTTCTTCAATCAAGAAGATAATAGGGCCAGAGGATATCAAATAAAAAAAGGCATTTCGATCGAGAAATTTGATTGCAAGGGATGTTCGAAATCGCGGAATGACGTTCATTAACGTGAGGCGACTGAAGCTAATAAGAAGGCGGACATTGATGGCTGTAAGTCGGAGACATCCGATACTGCAGTTATCGTCACTGAAATTTCTGCGAGGACGGTAACTACGAAGGTGGTAACGATGCGACGATGGGGGAAAGCCAAGGTATGTGGGGAATTTCCATCTATTTGCTGTCTCGTTCGCTACCTCAGGTCATAATACGCAATCGGCCCAGTTGGAGTTCTGACTATAGCAGCAACCTATCTCATATTGCAGCGTACCGCCCGCGATCAAATCTAGAAATTTCATAAGAGAAGAAATCTCGTAGCGCAGAAAAGAAAGGAGAAATCGTTTTGATTCGAGGCGGATCCTTTGTTTGCCTTACGAGGCGAAAGTTGCCGACCGTTAGGGAGAGGAGTTGAGTAAACAAAAAGCTTTCGTTATTTCAGGGTTGAGATGAGACACGCGGCTGAAATTAACAGGGCCTTCCGGATTGCCTGCCGCTGATGGTGTGATTAGTTGACCAACGGGCAAAGCTCTGGGGGTCCGATGGGAAACTCTGACTCAGCCGAAGAGCGCACACTAAGAAGTAAAGATGCGTCGATCAAAGCTCGTCTCACTCTGTCCGTCATACGATTGGGCGCTATAGTTTTTATTATCCTCCTCGTAGGAGGGGGTCTCTTAAATCTAAAGTTGTCCCTTCTTTTGTGCCTTTTGTTCGATATGTGTTCAGACTCCTTTTTCTCTTATGTATTTCATTTTTTATCACGGAAGCTGGGATTGGTGGAATTACTGCGTGCTTTCTTTGGCTCGTTCGAGTTTGTAGGGTTTCATGGATCCTAACGGGCCAAACGCCGGCACGGCCGAGGAAATAGCGGCGGACATGGGCACGGTGGAGGACGCGCACGAGGAGCAAGACGGACCAAGCCTTCCGCCTACGCCATGAAGTAAAAATGTGCGCCGAGGCGAAAGGATTGCTCACGTCTCTGCTCAAGATTCTTGGAACGAGCGGAAGCTCTGATCAACGAAGTCCACGTCGGAGATCCTTGCTCGATCAGACCCAAGTGGCAAGACCGCACAGAAGAGCTGATTGCCGAAGCTGGGCATGAAAATCGACGGCGCCGAAGGCGACATGGAAATGTCCGGAGCTCGACCAAGACGCGAGGAGGCAATAAATATATACAATGCCGAGCTCGACGCGGAATATACCCGCCTTCCGAGATCGGGAGAAGGCCTTAGAGGCGGAAAATGAACAAATAAAAAGACTTTTAAACCGGTCATAGTTGCTGTTTCTTTGGGGTTGGGTTATGTTCAGTGTACCGCTACGTGGGTACAAGATCGAAAAGAATGCTTTGCATTACAAGTGAGATACCCAAGATAAAAGGAACACGAGGAATCAATAAGCGTGACGAGAATTATAAACTCGAGATGTTAGAGGGCGCAAAATCAATAGGTGCCGGAGCTGCTACAATTGCTTAGCGGGAGCCGCTATCGGTAAGTTCTTTGATTCATTCCGTGGCCTCGAAATCCATCATTAAACACCATTTGGTTATGCCATTTTGGGCTTTGCTCTAACCGAAGCTATTGCATTGTTTGCTCAATGATGGCCTTTTGATCTCATCCGATCTCTTGAACATGTGGTTGTGGCCCTCTAATTCCTTAGGAGCGAGAAAGGGGAAAGGGTGGGTTTGCGCCCTGACGCAGCTGAAAAGTGAACTGGGTAAACAGTCGCGATCAGAATAAGGGTAGTTCACGTCTGTCTTGCCCAGAGTTAGTTCGAAATCTAGCTCGCGACACGGCCTTGGTCATATAATAGACCTGACTTCGTTTTCGATGACTGTCCCATTCCATTGCCGGTAAATACCGACGAGGATCTATTCTGGCAGCTGCACTTGTGTATTTATCTATACCGGCTTTTTTTTCTGGTTGTTCTTCCTCTGGAATATTCATTATAGCTGCCAATCTGGCTCGAGTGGAAGAATCTGCCACACCGCTTCCATAGTAAGAAACGTCATCTTCTTGAACATTCAACTTCCACAACGCCTTCCATTCTGCCGGAGTTAGGGGCCCTGCATCAATCCGATCGGTACCACTTGACATAAGGATTTTATAGGCAGTTTTAACGGTAGCATTTTAACGGTATAAATTCCTGTCTTTGCTTTAGCCCAAATGAATTGATTCGCATTATTAGTTTCTGATAACGGGGATTTTAAGAATGTTTGCCACTGCCGCATCAAACATATGGTTTTAGTATTGTGCGGTCCAATCTTCTTGGACTACCATATATAAGCTCACCCACATGCGATCTGCCTATTATGAAAGAGGGCTTTCTTACCGGCCCAATCATCCGGTATTTTCACTCTGCATAGATTTTGTATACACAACCCTTCCAGTCAAGCAAAGATCTGTAGTAACTCCTTTCAAAAACCATGAATCAGTGGGCCGACTTGCGACATTCATAAAATGACCACTTCGATTAATTTACCTCCAGTGTATATGTTTCACCCATGAGAATTCGGGATTAACATCTTCCATCCCAACTTGGTTAGGAGGGTCAGATTCATATCTTGCATCCTTCTCAGCCTCAATCCCCCCCATTGTTTTAGGAGTACAAATAGATGACCAAGCCTGAATAGTGCTCCTTGCATTCATCTTATCTGAGGCACTGCATACATAGTTTGGAAGCATGAAGACGGACATAATATAGCTAGGCAAAGGCAGCAACTACTGTAGAGAAAACTCAGACCCTGCACAAAGCATATCACGACAACAGAGCATCAAAATTCGGTCCGTGCTATCGCCTACTTGACGCAACCCCCAACCCCCAAGGGTCAGTCTCTCCGGAGCAGCCACCATTCGTCCCGACCAGAATCTATCTCTCTGCGATTCTTTTCTGCTAATAACCCTTCCCAACTGGTGACTAAGCCTTTTCTGGCGCCTTTAACAGCGCCAGCATAACTATGCACCACCAAAAGCAAGGTCACGAGAAGGTTGGTCATCAACCATCAGGCCGAGTACCTGTCACTCTCCCCTCATGGTTCACATCAGAAACCAGGTCAGAAACTGCTTCTTGGGTTGGCAAGATAGAGGATCCCTCATTCACGCTCGCCTTGAAAGGTCTATGGTGGAGAGGGCCATCACGGCCTCTGCTGCCCCTACCAGAAGACCTGCTTCTTCCACCCCTAGCAAAGGCTCCTGACGGGGAAAATCCACTTCCTCTAGGTTCACAACCCAACTGGGCTCTGACCGAAGGCTATTGAGAATAGCAAGGAGACCATCAGAAGGAGGGCCTGAAAGATACCCATGAGCCAGAGAGTGAACTCTATTCCATTCCAGTCTGGACCTTTCCTACTGACCAAAGGACCAGCACTCACGCCGGAGGAAGAACCCATGACTAAAGGATCATCCGTCCCATTCAAGTCCACAAACAACTGACCAGTACCAACAGGCGTGCAAGGAGGAGTCACCCCCAGACAGACCGGCCGAATTGGGCTCGGCCATCAAAAGAACCGGGAAAGAGAACAAAGAGCACAGCAACCCACAAAAGGACAGGCAAAACCAAAGGAGCCAACAGAACCAGCAGAGAGAAAGAGGTGAGGTTTCTCTCTTGCCTTACCTTCCAAAAAAGACTGACCGCGGCAGCAAGGAGCAAGAAAGGCAGCTCGAAATAGCAGGGGAGAGGAGAGATCGATCCGCCGTTGACGCTCACAGCTCCCCGGAACGCGTCTCCACGCTAGGCGAAGGAAGAGGGCAGAACAGAGCGTCGCTAAAATGAGAAGCTTCATTCCGAATTAGGGATGCTATAATATACTCTTTCCCAACACTTCTCATACCAGACCAACCCACTATTCCGACAACTTCGGATCAGATTAACCCCTTTGAATTAGTCGATCTTACAAAATCGATCGGGCGGGCTGGTTGGGAAGGGGTTATTAGCAGAGAAAAGAATCGCAGAGAGATAGATTCTGGTCAGGACGAATGAGTGGCTGTGCAGCATGCTCCGGAGGAGACTGACCCTTGGGGGTTGGGGGTTGCGTCAAGTAGGCGATAGCACGGACCGAATTTTGATGCTCTGTTGTCGTGATATGCTTTGTGCAGGGTCTGAGTTTTCTCTACAGTAGTTGCTGCCTTGCCTAGCTATATTATGTCCGTCTTCATGCTTCCAAACTATGTATGCAGTGCCTCGGATAAGATGATTAAGGATTTCTGGTGGGGCTTTGATGCAAGGAGGAATCATCACTTGACTATTCAGGCTTGGTCATCTATTTGTACTCCTAAAACAATGGGGGGATTGGGGCTGAGAAGGATGCAAGATATGAATCTGACCCTCCTAGCCAAGTTGGGATGGAAGATGTTGGCCAATCCCGAATTCTCATGGGTGAAACATATACACTGGAGGTAAATTAATCGAAGGGGTAGTCATTTTATGAATGTCACAAGTCGGCCCACTGATTCATGGTTTTGGAAAGGGTTACTACAGATCTTTGCTTGACTGGAGAAGGGGTTGTGTATACAAATCTATACAGGTGAAAATACCGGATGATTGGAAGCCGGTAAGAAAGCCCTCTTTCATACCTTCGAATAGGCAGATCCATGTGGGTGAGCTTATATATGGTAGTCCAAGAAGATTGGACCGCACAATACTAAAACATATGTTTGATGCAACAGTGGCAAACATTCTTAAAATCCCGTTATCAGAAACTAATAATGCAGATCAATTCATTTGGGCTAAAGCAAAGACAGGAATTTATACCGTTAAAATATACCGTTAAAACTGCCTATAAAATCCTTATGTCAAGTGGTGCCGATCGGATTGATGCAGGGCCCCTAACTCCGGCAGAATGGAAGGCGTTGTGGAAGTTGAATGTTCAAGAAAGATGACGTTTCTTACTATGGAAAGCGGTGTGGCAGATTCTTCCCACTCGAGCCAGATTGGCAGCTATAATGAATATTCCAGAGGAAGAACAACCAGAAAAAAAAGCCGGTATAGATAAATACACAAGTGCAGCTGCCAGAGTGGATCCTCGTCGGTATTTACCAGCAATGGAATGGGACAGTCATCCGAAAACGAGAAAATAGAGGCGTCGAGTCTATTATATGACCAAGGCCGTGTCGCGAGCTAGATTCGAACTAGCACCTCTGGGCAAAAGAAAAGACAGACCCAGTGAACTACCCTTATTCTGATCGCGACTTTGTTTACCCGGTTCACTTTTCAGCTACGTCCGGGCGCAAGGGGCCACCCACCCTTTCCCCTTGCCCCTCTCACTCCCTAAGGAATTAGAGGGCCACATTTAACCACTGTTCAAGAGATCGGAATACGAATGAGATCAAAAAGGCCATCATTGAGGCAAACAATGCAATAGCTTCGGTTAGAGCAAAGCCCAAAATGGCATAACCAAATGATTGTTTAGCCAATGATGGATTTCGGGCCACGGAATGGATCAAAGAACTGAACACGTTTCCAATACCGATAGCAGCTCCCGCTGAAGCAATTGTAGCAGCTCCGGCACCTATTGATTTTGCACCCTCTAACATCTCGAGTTTATAATTCTCGTCACGCTTTTTCATTCACGATTTTATGTTATTGATTCCTCGTCGATTCTGCCCCTCGTTCCTTTTATCTTGGGTATCTCACTTGTAATGCAAAGCATTCTTTTCGATCTTGTACCCACGTAGCGGTACACTGAACACCAACCCAACCCCAAAGAAACAGCAACTATGACCGGTTTAAAAGTCTTTTTATTTGTTCATTTTCCGCCTCTAGGGCCTTCTCCCGATCTCGGAGGCGGGTATATTCCGCGTCGAGCTCGGCATTGTATATATTTATTGCCTCCCTCGCGTCTTGGTCGAGCTCCCGGGACATTTCCATGTCGCCTTCGGCGCCGTCGATTTCATGCCCAGCTTCGGCAATCAGCTCTTCTGTGCGGTCTTGCCACGCGGGTCCCTGATCGGGCAAGGATCTCCGACAGTGGACTTCGTTGATCAGAGCTTCCGCTCGTTCCAAGGAATCTTGAGCAAGACGTGAGCAATCCCCTTTCGCCTCGGCGCACATTTTTACTTCATGGCGTAGGCGGGGAAGGTTTGGTCCGTCTTGCTCCTCGTGCGCGTCCTCCACCGTGCCCATGTCCGCCGCTATTTCCTCGGCCATGCCGGCGTTTGGCCCGTTAGGATCCATAAATAACCCTACAAACTCGAACGAGCCAAAAGAGAAAGCACGCAGTAGTTCCACCAAGTCCCAGCTTCCGTGATAAAAATGAGAAATACATAAGAAAAAGGAGTCTGAACACATATCGAAACAAAAGGCACAAAAGAAGGGACAACTTTAGATTTAAGAGACCCCCCCTCCTACGAGGAGGATAATAAAAAAAAACTATAGCGCCCAATCGTATGACGGACAGAGTGAGACAGGCTTTGATTAGTCGACGCATCTTTTACTTCTTAGTGTGCGCTCTTCGGCTGAGTCCGGGATTCCATCCGGACCCCCCAGGGCTTTGCACGCCGGCCCGTTGGTCAACTAATCACACCATCAGCGGCAGGCAATCCCGTAGGAAGGGAAGGCCCTGTTAATTTCAGCCGCGTGTCTCATCTCAACCCTGAAATAACGAGAAAGCTTTTTTTGTTTACTCAACTCCTCTCCCTAACGGTCGAGCAACTTTCACCTCGTAAAGGCAAACAAAAAAGGGATCCGCCTCGAATCAAAACGATTTCTCCTTTCTTTTCTACGCTACGAGATTTCTTCTCTTATGAAATTTCTAGTTTGATCGCGGGCGGTACGCTTCTCCCCAATATGAGATAGGTTGCTGCTATAGTCAGAACTCCAACTGGGCCGATTGCGTAATTATGACCTGAGGTAGCGAACGAGACAGCAAATAGATGGAAATTCCCCACATACCTTGGCTTTTTCCCCCCATCGTCGCATCGTTGCCACCTTCGTAGTTACCGTCCTCACGGAAATTTCCTCTAGTGACGATAACTGCAGTATCGGATGTCTCCGACTTACAGCCATCAATGTCCGCCTTCTTGTGCTTCAGTCGCCTCACGTTAATGAGACGTCATTCCACGATTTCGAACATCCCTTACAATCCAAATTTCTCAGTCGAAAAAGAAATGCCTTTTTTTTATTTGATATCCTCTGGCCCTATTATCTTCTTGATTGAAGAGGCTTCGAGAGTAAGTCGACGTGACCCGGAGAAGGCCCTATCGGGCGTCGATGGCCTCGTTATTAGCTAACTGAGAGTTCAACTTGCATGTGTTAAGCATATGATATGGCTCGCGTTTTTTCTTCTTTTTTGGCTTAAATCATCCTTTAGTTTAGGCGTCTCTAATGTCATGAAACTCAAGATTCTTAGCAGCGGAGAAGGCAAGGGGAAGAGAGAAGAGTTAACTGTAAGCACTTGAAGGTAGACTCTTTCCCTGTGCGGAAAGTAAGAGAGTGCATCACTGTTGTGGTGCATGAACGGAGTAAGAGGTTCCCTTCTGTCTTCAAAACTGACCACTAACCCAATCTTTCTTTTTCTTTTTTAAAAGATAATAAAGATAAGAAAAAGGTTTCTTCTTTTCTTTCACTTTTAAGGTCTGGGAGCTTCCCAAAAGGATATCAATTAGCGTACCGGACTTTTCCGTATTCACCGAAAATGGCTATCCTCAAGCCCATCTCAATCTCTTCCTAAAGGAATGCGGAGAAAGAAGAAAGAGTAGGGCATTAGAACGGTATAGCTCGATGTGGAGGGCACAAACCCGCAATTGGGCTGAGATGATGGTACCAAACCGATGCCTACAATAGCTAGAGCTAAAAGAGTTGTAGAGAGACAGAACGAAGTTCGAAACCTTACCCCTCTTATCGATTTTAGGCAGTGAAGCAGTGGTAGATCACAGCGAAGCCGCTGCATAAACTCTTTCTTTGTCGGAAAATAGGTTTTTAAATACGACTTTCCGGGTTTAAACAAACAAGGCGAATCTTGAAAAAAGGATTTGTAGAAGCGGTAGCCAACTCTGCCCAAAGTGATTCTGGCCTGCTACCGACCGCCCAATTCCTTTTTTTCAGCTTGCCTTTGTTAAGCCTATTGATTCTACCGATTGTTGGTCGACTGTTCCCTGGACAAAGAGACGAAAGGGGCCTAAGCCCGCAACTCCAAGAGCAGGATTCTTAGGGGCCTAGCGGGTAGACTTTTTTCCCGGTGAGAGAAGATCTGACTTCTTCACTTTCGGGTATCCATGAGGGGCTAGCTGTCGAAAACAGGGGATTTGAACCAATTCCTATTTAAAATCCCGGTAAAACGGAATTATTTGAAGAAGAGTCAGAAACTTCTGAAAAAACCTATCCTTCTTATTTTTAGGGTGCTTCAGAAGCTAAGAATATATGCTGAGATCCGACGTGAAGAGGTGTTTACATCCCCAGGTACACAATTGGGGTGTAAACCCAATTTTTTTTCGTGCTTAAACGAGCTCTCAGTCCGTTTTCGAAGATGAAGTTCTGAAAGAAAAGCTAGTCCAGAAGCAGAGAGATGAAGCAAGAGCTACTGGTGGTTAAGCCAAAATCCCATCCTTAGTCGCGACCAATGAATTCATATCTTAAGCAATTCCTCTTTTTTTTTTTTTTATAAGTGCACTAAGCTCAGTTCTGAATGAGATCCTCTCGTTACAAGAGTTCAAAGTGCTGAAGCCCGGGATGAATGTAACCCCGGTTTCAAGCTTAGGGAAGCGTAAACACGAGCTGGGGTCGAAGAGCTTCTCCTGATCTAAGCGAGGTTGTTAGGGGCTCGGCTTCTTCTCTTTCTCATTTCCGACGGTCGTACTGATGTGGGAAAATTGGACTATCAAGTAGCTAGTCTGTCTTTCCTGCTTGTTTTTCTTAGTCTTTGATTCCTCTCTGTCTCTGTCTGAGTTTCCATCTCGCTGAAATGGAGAAGTCTCGACCAACTCACTTACGTTCATTCGACCTATTCGAGGGACTATGTTCTTTGCGGCTTTCAAGCTTCAGTAGAAAGAGGGGGGAATGGTACAGTAGAAAGAGAAGAAAGTGGTGCAAGTGCAACCTTGTAATGGAGTAGAGAATACACCTCCTATAGTGTAACTCGGCAAATAGCTTATCGTTATCACGGTGGAAAGCCATCTGTCGTTATCAGCCCTTGCATTTCCAGCAAGCCTGTACGTTACGAATCCTTTCGCTTGTTGCTTTATATCTATCTACAGCTCGGTTGTTTGTTAGCAGCATCCGTAAGTTTCTGTAATTGCGTTAGTGTCGTTCCGCCTCTGCCCTAGTTTCGCGTAAAAGCTCCCGCCCGAGGTTGCACATCTCTCAAGTTGGTATAAGCTTTCATAGTAAGTATTTACCCGTGACGTAGGCCTCCTTTCTAGATATTAGAAAAATCGACTACTTCGGCTATTCACCTATCTAGGCAGGACCACTTCAGCTATTTGCCTATCTAGTAGGTCTCTCTCCCCGGTTTTATCATTTTCAGTCAGCTCGTTGGGATCGGATCCCTCTTCCTGAGATATCTACGCTGAAGGCTCCAAGGTCCGTTCTGTCTCGCTGGAACGCAGTCTAGGAAGTAAGGTAAAAAAAAGGATCAGTAGTGAACCGATCGCCAAGAGGGGAAACAAAATCAAGGGGACTTTCCAATTCTCGATCCAATATTGATGTAGAATAGACTGACATGCGTACTGTTTTTCCTCTCCCTTTCTCTTCCGCAGGTAGTGCCTTTTCTTGTTTTGATATGCCCAAAGGTTAGGTGCAGCACCTAAAGAAAGCACCACCACATTCTATGGATGATGGAGCAAGAAGTATCTCTCTATTCCGACCAGTGCAGTATAACATCCTATAGTTAGGGGACTTATTTCCTCCTGCTTTGAATTGATCGACAATTCTTCACTAACGGGATTTAGAACACATTCAAATCAAAGGCTTTACGCGCTGGCTAAACGATAAGGTACCACCTACGTGTACTTCGCTAACCGGTCTATGCACCTAAGGGAATCGAACGATCCGTCTAAAGTACCAAACGATAAATCAACCTAAATGTATCTTGCAGACTGATCTCTTCTTTCTCTCTCGAATTGGCCGCAGCTCCTACAAAGGCAATGGATCCCGTAGCCCCAACAACCCTATTTGAGAGAGTTTCAAAGGCCTTCAGGAGCGTAGCCTTTGAATCAATAATTCCTCGCACGCTTGGTTGCAAAGGGCTATAGTCAGAGAGAGGGTGTGGACTTCAATGAAGTATTCTCTCCTGTTGTGAAAGACAGCTCTATTCGCGTCTTGCTTGCCATGGTTGCACTCTTTCGATCGGCGATTGTGAAAAAGAGACGATTTGAATATTGATAAGAGATATCCTTCCTATAATTCTTCTATGGCTATTTCCGATCCCAAGAATACGCTGTTGTTTCAATGTCATTATCTTCCCTTCCTCCAAGACAAAGGAGTAGCGGGGAAACTGACTAACTAGAGTCTATAGCTCCTCTAGGGCCCAATAGACTTAATTAGTCCTTCTACCCGCGCGAAGCGCTAGTTGAGCTAGGAGTTTCAAGCGCTAAGTCCTTTCCTTCGGGAAGTCATTCCAGGCAAGAAAGCCAATCAGGGAGGAAAGCAAGTAAGTCAAACGGTAGCAAGCCAGTTCCCTCCCATCGGTCCTAGTCAGCCTCTTTCCTGTCTCTTGTGCAAGGCTAGCTGTCCATAGCGCTTACATGCTCGGGCTCCTGTCTGTGATAGAATGGTTTCATGCTCTTCCCCTCGCTCTGCCTTATCCAATCGGGGATTTCTTATAACTAATATCTGTCTTTTGATGCGGGTTTGAAAAACTTTTAGATTGAAATGTTCGTTGCCGAAGGAAAAAGTAATTGAGGAGGGAAAATTTAACTTTTCAAATGCTTTTCGTAAGGCAAGGAAGTCAGTGCAGGTAGGCGAGGGCAGTTCCGGTCTACGATTTATGGGTGTATATACTCTTTCCTTTTGTCGTTGTAGCAATCTTTCTTAGTGCACCCTTAGGCGAGTAAAGAGAGAATGCTTGGTAGCAGGACAGTAGGAGTTCAGTAGGCGGGCCAGTAGCACGCATGCCAAGGATAGCTGCCCAAGGGTTGAAAGCCAGTAGTAAACCAGTCAGCTAGCTGAAGTTAGAAAGTTCAGAAGTAGCTGCTCTCCTAGCTGCACATTCATCGTATATAATAGTATGCCACACTGTCCTTTCCTGTTGATGGTGAGTGAAAAAGATGAATCCTATAATAAGTCATGCCATGGTTGTTGTGAAAGAAGAAACTCTTGGAGGAAATGCCTTCTTAGCAATTGAATCAACTCCTGGTGATGAAGAAGAAGAAGGAGCTGTGAGGAAGGGAATGATTGCACTAGTCCCACACCCACGGACAGAAGGAATAGAATACGCTCTTTGAAGGACGTTAATCAATAGGAGAAGATAGCCACGCACAGAAGTAGCTGCTATTTCATTCCCTCCGCTCTGATCGTAAACGCTCTTCTTCCAATAGGAGTGATTCTTTGCCTTGACGCTGTGAGAGCTTCCGGTCCTTGAGTATGAGTACTCCTATCCGCTCTTGGGTTCATAACCGGTCCTATTGAATACGGTCTTCTCGGCTTTCCCTTTCCTCCTTGGCTTTGACTCTTTCGATCTCTGGTCTGCCTGCCTGTAACCAATGCCTGGATGACTGTCTTGGCTTTCTGTCTCGACTCTCTTCCTTCCTGGTGAAGACTGTGGTAGTGGTATCGGTTCTTTGCTTGGTTGATTGAATATCTCTTTCCTTGCCTACCTTAGTCTTAATCCGCCTTTAGGGAGTGAAGTGAACCGGGGTGATCTAATAAGTTGTGAAAGAATCGGTTTAGAACGTATCCGCTGTTTTAGCCATATCCGCTGCGCTCGTCCTTTCTTCCTAGATGCTTTGAATATCCCTGTACCGCCATATTTAACAATTTTGCTTTCCAACCGGAGAGTCTTCCTTGCACTTTCTCTAAAAAATCTGCATAAGTTCTCCGAGAAACCCTTTCATGAATTAGTGGCACGCCAAGATACTTCCCCAAGTTCTTTGTGACAGGCATCCCTACAATTAACTTTATTTAACACATCTCGAGAGGTATTCGGAGACACAAATACCCGGGAGTCTTTGGGCATCTCACAGTAATGCAACGATCAACTCTTAATAAGATGTTGACCCGTTTTTCTTTTCTTTGCTGATTCCTCTCAATGAAATTTGCCATGTTGCACTAAGTTACTTACGGATGTATGCATGCAATCCGGGAACACTTTGGGGTGAACACCCATCCGAACAAGTAGGGTCAATAGTTCAGCATTTAGGCCGTAACATTTAGCAAAAAAAATCTTTAACCCAACAAGTGCTCTCCGAACCAAGCTAGATAGTCTCCTATCACTAGGCTCACCAACCAACCTGGACTTTGATTTTTATTATTCCTACCGGATACCAAAACCATAAGGATTGTTTCCAGCCATGAGTTCCCATATGACATGACATAAGCGCTCTTGGGTGGGCTGGGCCATTCCATCAAATCTTTGAGAAGGGGCCCAATCTCGTATTTGATGGTCGGCGTGGCGATAGGCTTCGCTTCTACGACATGCTGTTGTCGTCTCGAATCTCCTCCCCCTTGCCTAAGACCTTATTCTTTAAAGAAGAAAAGGTCTCTGATTGGACTCCGCCCCGGTTTAGGTCGTCCAGAAGGGCATAGAGTCGCTCTACGGAGGGTTCCCCCGTGGCGGTACGCGGATTGTCGAGGGCCCGAGCCCCGCGCCCCAGCCAATTCCCTTCAGGATCAAGACCTGCCATATGGCGGACAATCTCCACCTTGATCTCGAAAAGATCTTGGGCTTTAATATGGGCGAAGTAGATGTCCTCGGCTGTGGGAGAATTCAATTTGCCCAAAAGGCGCCGCTCAATCGAGCGAACAGAATCTCCTCCTATCATTTCATCTGGTTGATAGGGAAATTTTTCTTCTGGGGGGACCCGATTAGACGGACCTGCTTCCTCCCCCCGGGAAGCGACCGGATTAGCGGGGGCGTTTTGGGGGTGCGGCTGGGCTACTTCTTCGCCTTCCTCATTAGGAAAGGGCTCCGCTAAGACGCCTAGATCGAAAGAAGTCCAACCAGAACCCCTACTGCTACCCCCCACGGTACTTCCACCTCCTGATCCGCCGGAGCTTCCTGCGCCAGACGTCCCGGCCGGAAGAGGTACTCCCCCCTCCATGCAAGAGATAAGAACCCCACCTAGCGCCGAAGCAACGAAACCGGCTCCGCAACTTATCCACACTTCGGGCATTAAGGAACTGACAACTTTAATAAAAAGAGCCCGCCCTACTCGTGTGGATACCATCCCAAAGAACTCCCACTCCTGGGCCCACCAGCTAAAGAGAAAGAAAAGTACAACTAACATCAAAAAGAAAGTCAATTTGATGAAAAGTGCTCTTTTCTTCCTCTTTAGCTGCGATTCTTCCTGAAGAGCCGGGGTTCTGCCGTCGAGAGTCACTTTGAAAGTATTACCTAAACTCTTACGACTCAATATGATAAAGCCTATAAAACAACGAGCTACTATCATTTCTTCATTATAGATTGAGATCTTCTTCGAACTTAATGCACAAATAGATGGAATAGCAGCAAATAGCATCTTTCTAGCATGCATATTCGTGGAAGTAAATCTCATTATGAAAGCTTATCTCTATCCTTTAAGCAGCTGAACGGGTTGTGGAGAAATAATTTAGGAAAGGACTTTTGAATCGGACGCGCTCGCCCAGCGAGAAAGGCCCTGCCAACCAAGTAAAAATAAAAAGTAAAGAAGAGGACTTAGTATTTAGATTTTGGTAATTCTCTAGGAGAGTCAGCTACTTCTATTAGCGCCGGACCTTGAGTCGAATTGATCGTGTCATGTGCAACGTCCATCAATGATGGTTCATTAATGTCCATTGATTTAGACTCCTTCCCCCCTCCCAACTACGAATAAGATCGAGAGGAGCCCGAAAGCCCCCAAACCAAGAACGGAAACGGAAGCCTTTCGATTCACTCCCCATTCTCTCTTAAATAAAGCTCGCCCTCGAGCCCTGGGCAGGTCGGCCGGGTCTTTCCCTGTTGTTCTGTTCCCGCCACGAGAAAGACGCACAGAAGAGGTACGCCCAGCGCGCGGAGGATCCGTTGAGAGTTTCTGTTGTCTTCGGTAGGGAACTGTATGATCTTTTCCCCTATTGTATTGAATCAATAAAAAAGAGGTCAGTGCTACGGCCCCTATTGTTTGATCCAATATTGACCGGGGACGAGCCCCGACTTCCATAGGTCCTTGGTTTGACCTCCCGTAGTGGTCCTTGCTTTTAATAAAGTGGAGCGGGGAAATTTTCTCGTACTTGCTCAGTGTGCTCCCCTTTCGTCGAGTGCCCCGCCCGGTTCACTGGGCTGTTGGCCTACCAAGCACTTGCCCGCTGCTCCTGCCGCCCGAAAAGCGGGCGGAGCGCCCATTCTCCTTACTGTTCTCTCCGCCAGGGCCCCCTCCCATTGCTCTAGCCATAAGCTATGGCAGCTCCAGCTCGCAACCACGGGTGCGAGGCCAGGGTGGGCTCAGCGGTCAGGTTAGCCCCCATTCGAATTACGTTAGGGAGTCTTTCCTTTCGCTTTTTCCAGATCTAGAGAGATACTACGAGTCCTCCGTCCCAGATTCCATCGCCGCGGCCATCTGGTTCACCGGTACTACCAAAAAGTCTCATGCTTACGTTACTGTTATTGATGGTTTATCTTGGACCACGAAGACCCCGGTCGTGCTTCTGGTTTCCATTCCCATCATCATATTGATGAAAAATCACCTCGTGCTCTGCCATAAGAACTTGGAGTCCGTATCATGTGAAGGTAAGGTAACGCTGTGATTCTTGCTCAAAAAGCAGACCGAACGCGTTCGAGTTATTGGCTCGTCCAACCCGGCTGCATTCATGAATCGCTCGTTCAACTGTCCCTCGGAGACACGGTCGAGAAGTACCATGTACGGTTGCCCCCCGTCCTTTCTTTATCTCGGTCCCACCCAGCAAGATACGGCTTAGCCAAAAAACGTGAGCGCCCCTGCGCGAGCCTTATTTTATTAGTAAAGTAAAGCCTTGGCTCCCTAAAGACTAAAGAAATGGATCAAAAAAAGGGGGGACTTCTGCAACGGGCTATGCCACCCAAACCAACTGAGGGAAGTCGCATCCGTCCCATCGCAAGCACCTACAATGTCATGATCACATTGGTTTACCCCTTTTTTCTTTGGTAGTTCAACGGACGGTCGCCCCTCCAACAAGAAAAGGTATAAATATGGAAACTTCTCTGCCATTTGGATCGGAGAATTTATGGAGGAAATCAGGTTTTAAATTTCCAGAAACCAAACGATTATATAGCCAAAGGGAATACGCCGCGCCTAAAATCATCCCAAGCGCTGCTAATGTGGCTACTAAGCTATTTCTTTGGAAAGCTCCTACTAAGATGGGAAATTCCCCGATAAAGCTGCTAGTACCGGGTGAACTCATATTGGCCAAAGTGGAAGAGAAGGAAATGGTAGAGAGATTCGGCATGGTGCTCACTGAACCTCCGTAATATCTAACAAGTCGAGTCTTATGTCGGTCATATAGAACACCAACACATAGAAAAAGGGCTGAAGGAACCAGTCCATGACTTAACATCGGTAGAATGCTACCTCCAATTCCCTGTATGTTCGATAGAGCCAAAGATTCTCCCCCACTGATCGGAGTACGCCGATTACCCCCCGAACCGTACAAGATAGTTACCACCTATCATACGGCTTTCTAACTTCACTTCTTTTTCTAGTCGTTCCGCTCTGTCGATCGATGGTAGTATAAGAGATCTGTAACTCCCTGAAATTATTTACATAATGGTTCCTGCTTCCTACCCATAGTTAGCATGTATCTCCCCGGGTCATACTTGAGTATCACATCGTAGACCCCCACCCCAACTCTATCTTCCTTATCAGTGAACCGGAAATAGTGCATAGGTACTCTTCAATGCAAGCGGGGACGAGACGACGTGACATACTACGATGACGTACAGAAGTGCTGCCCTTCGGCTCGGCAATATGGAACCTCTCAACAGCTCCCGTTCCTTTATGAGGTCCTATCGGGATAGGTAGGCCCAATCCTTTCCCCTCCCCCTCCCTCTATAAGACCCTATTTATCTTTCCCCCTCGAGAAAGAGAAAGAAGAGAATCACTCCTTTCTTTCTTCTCTTCTTTCATGTTGTGAACGGCCCCTTCTTGTATCGAAAGGTTTTTCGTGCTATACACCACGTTGAGAAAGACCAGCCTCCTATGTACCGTACCATTTTTTTTACCTCGAAAGGGAGGTCCTCCTTATGATGCTACGGACGGCTGTCCGAAGTGCAAGGGGTAAACTCGGACTCGGATAGGATAGGATTGTGCGCGCCCGGCCCTTTAGGTGTCATATTTTGGCCGAGTTTACCGTACCTCCGGCCCTTATGTTACGCGACCGTAATATTTTGTTACGTGCCACCGCTGTTACGCCAGAAATAAAAGGTTCCACACGAGCTCCCGTTCTGCGGCGTGGCGGCAGGACCGATAGGGGATTGGCTCCGGGTGTAGATAGGGTAAAATCTGCAGGGGTCATGCAAGTAAATAGGCCCCTTCCCTTCTCTTTTGGATAAATGGGATGGTTTAGAAGGCGCTTTCCGATCTACGGTCCCTCGGAGCGAGGGGTTAGGCAGGTAGTATGGGCCCTCTGACTTCCAGCTATGTGCTGTGCGGCTCCCGCGAAGCGAATGAAGGGAAGCTCGAAGAGCTTACGGGTGAGCTTATGCTTACTCTCAGCCTCTTTGATTGGTAGGCGGGCGGCCTAAGCCCCCTACTTAAGATTACATTCATAAGGGGAATTTTATGTTGCCGTGACGCTTTTGTTAGGCCGACTACTCTACTATAGGCTACTTTTAGCTTCTATAGCGGCCCTTCCTTTTTTTGTGTAGTTGTAGTTTGTATTGGTACTGAATGAACATATCAAACAAAGGCGAGCGGTATAAGCCCTTCTCCGGCCTGGGAAAAGCAGCGAACTCTAGAAGCTAGGGCGTTGTTCGCCTTTGGACACGAACACTATTCCGTTCTCAGCGGAAACCCGCCCTAGAGATTGAACGTCGACTTATCTTATTGCCGTTCAATCTAAGACAGCACTGATAGCTTGTAGTGAACAGCCCCCTTATGAAACCAACCGAAAGCAGCCTTTGGTACTTAAGTAGTTAAGGTTTGGAACTCTTGCAACTATGATAGAAAGCCGTTTGCTTGTTGCCAAACCCTTCGCCTTTCTTTTGAATCAAAGTACGACTGTTGTATTTTAGTCGGTCGGGGGGCTTGCTCCGCTTCCTCGTCTTGCTTCTGGCAAAGCTTCTACTTTGCTTGCTTCTCTCGCGCTTGCTTGCGCAAAGGCTTAAAGTCCTTTCGCTAGGTCCAAAAGCTTCCGTCAAAGCGAAAGATCTGATCCAACAGAAATCCCGCATGTTGAGCGCAGCTGATATGCGGCTACAGCTAGGCGATCATATCATGCCATAATATAATTTTATATGTATAAAGTGATTCCCTAGATATACAGATAGAATAGATATTCATGGATAGACAGACATTCCATTGATTCTTTGTTTTGGGGCTGAAAAAGCTCGTCGATCCAAATGAATCATTCTTCTGGTCTCTATTTGCCCCCCCGCCCCGAAACTGACCCGCAGCGCAGCACCCATTCGCTTCGCGCGCGGGAAGGCAACGAAGTTCAGCTCATGGGACCGCGGCGGAGTGGAGCAGCCGCGACACGAAGTTCCTTACCTTAGCTGGATCTCGCTGGTGCCACCTAAACGGTAGGTAGGCGACGGATGTGTGACGTTTGGAGTTGTCGTTCGTGCACCTGTCCCCAATGGAAGAATGAGTGATCCGTTCCCCTGCGGATCATGGCTTTACCACTCGGTCCCCGATGGCCGGCGGGGGATTCGGTATAGCAGCTCACGTTCGTTTGCGCTGCGCGTTCCCGCTGAACTGGACACGTGTTAGCTGTAGGAAGTATGGTTCCGAAAGTTACTTCGGTTTGCCGGTTCAGGCTAAACTCCTCGCTTTACGTTAGCGGACCTACAGGTCGGGCCGGGGCTCTGCGCTCTTTCTTTCTGTGTGGGACGATGCCGGGGAGAGAAGGGAATGCGTCGAGGCGGCGAACAACAACACAACTACATTTTGGCTTTTCCCTCCATGAGATGAGCCCAGTGCATTGGACCGATGGATAAGAGAACTGACTGAGCAGGCCTTAAAAGCGCTTGGGCGTTCTACGTACGATGTAGTAGACTCCATCAGATACATATCGATTTCTTTCTGATGGATTCCCTCTCTATCCATTCCTACTCTTTCGATCCATCAGAACAGATCAGGCTATCTATCAATCTATTTGAAAATTGCACGTTCATATCGCTTTTCGTTCATTTCCGCCACGCCAACCGCCATAATAAGAAGCAGGCGAAGCAGCTAGAAGCGAGCGCTTCTAGCCCTTGAATTCTTATTCACGAATGAATTGGGAAAGCCAACAGAAGGGTTCGATTCTGACTTCGTAGCGCCGGTGCTGCTGTTGCCTGCGCGTAGGGCCGTCCCCCACTCCCGTCCCGGGGCGCTAAGGGGCTTTTGTTTTTGAAAGAGACGGCAGTGTTTTGTTTTGCTGACGCCTCGAATCAAGCTTTTGTTGCGACATGCTATGTTTTCTCCCCCATTGCTAGTAGGTTGATGGGTCGCACGCCCGGCACACATGTTTTGGCCTTGTGTGTCCATAACTCAAAATAGGTGACCTAACGGCCGCCGCCCGACTAAACATACCAATAGTCACCAGATTCATATGGGCTACTGAGGAGTAAGCAATGATCTTCTTAAGATCGATCTGTCTTGAAGTGGTCAAGGAAGTATATATTATAGCAATCGCGCTTGGAGTATAAATGAAAGGAGTGGAACAAAGTGTCGCTTCGGGAAACATGGGTATTGAAAATCTTAAAAACCCGTGGGTTCCCAATTTTAAAGGAATTCCTGCCAAGATGACGGATCCTGCCGTAGGTGCCTCTACATGAGCTTCGGGTAACCAAATATGAACTGGTACCATAGGCACTTTGACGGCGAAAGAGGCGAAAGAAGCAATCCATAGAAAGATTTGGCGCCGTTCACTAAATTCTGTGGTTAATGATATTTGTAAATCGGTGGTTCCTGTTTGGAGAAGAATCAACAGAATAGCTAATAGCATAAAAACAGATCCAAGTAAAGTATAAAGGAAAAACTGATATGCTGCCTTGATCTTTCTTTGTCTCGAACCCCATACCCCTATAATAATGGTAGAGTAAGGGGTGGCCCCAAAGCGGAATTGACCGGTGGTGGTTGGTCGAAGCTCCAGTAGGTAGCCACTCCCTTCTCAGGGAACCGTACGTGAGACTTCCGCATCATACGGCTCCGTCCCGAGCTTCCGTCGTCGGCCTTTGTCATTAGACCACTATCTATGCATGTATTTTCAGCCTGGACTCTCGAATCTTTTGCTTCTCGGGTGGTGGCGAACAGTGCAGCTTGCGTTGCGGGAGACGCCCGCCCGTGGGGCCCGGCCCGCTTCTCACCCGAAAGAACCGCTCACTAGCTAGCCGGACTAGTGGGGCCCTCTATCTGGAGACATACTGAAAACCATGCCTTTCGAACCGAACGCAACGCCCGTCTTCCAAATAAAAAGAAAAATGGGCTCGTTGGGAAGAAAGGTGGAGTGCGGCCTGTAGAGCACATGTAACGCACAGTCGGGTTGCTCACGCAGCGGATCTCTCTCTCTCTCTTTTTATCTAAAGATATCTAGAGAGAGATGTGAAAGTAATAACTTTATGTTATGGCCGCCCCCGACTTACGGCCTTT
Organism: Prunus padus; assembly: GCA_024362665.1. Classification (NCBI taxonomy): domain Eukaryota; kingdom Viridiplantae; phylum Streptophyta; class Magnoliopsida; order Rosales; family Rosaceae; genus Prunus; species Prunus padus. Next base: position 257,674 of record JANFAM010000004.1, on the reverse strand, counting down.
ACGCTACTACTACTGTGTGTGATGGGAGCGCTTCAAATTGGTTTGATCTTTCCCAATTATCCTTGCCGGAACTTGTACGCAGCACTTATACGGAGGTGCATGCATAAAGGTTTGGAACTCTTTTCTTATCTGAATCTTAAGGGCAGGACCCTACCCTATTAACCCTCTGCCGAGCTTAACCCTGCCCGCATTTCCTTTTGAAGGGAGCAAAATAAATGTCAACACCTGCTGCCAACAGTCTTTCTTCGGAATTATACTGAACGGGTCGATCCTCCCCTCCCGTTTGTTTTAGCAACTTATCCTTAGGTCTCCTCACTAAGAGCTCCCCGGCGACGACAGAGGAACCAACCCGCCTGCCGTGGCGGGGCGGCTTTTTTGTTTCACAATAAGACCTGGACGATTATCCCTACCCTCGGTAGCTTACGAGTTTACGTCCATCCCTGGTCGGATACAGTTTCCTTTTGATTTCTCCCTTGTAGCCGTTACCCGAATTCGCGCAAGTGTGTCCACACCCCCCAAACTGACTTGACGAGGAATCCATTCTCGCGAACAAACACAACCCCTACACACACCTAGGAGCACCCCTTCCTGCATATCCATACAAGACCCGAGTAGGCGGGTCGAGGTCCTACGAGGTACCCACTACTCGGAGTACCCTCCCAAAAGGAAAAAGATGTGTCTGTCAGGTTCGGTTCTTCTTAGTTGGGTTGGGCGGGTTCGACCAGAAATGCTATGCTTACACACAAGACTACCCCTCTTCCCGAAAGCTTCGCGGGGACTACTTTACGACGACGGACGACCGCCCGTAGGGGGTTTACTGCACAAGGCCCCTGCAGAGGAAAAGCTTTATCCCAGCGAATAGAAGATGCTCAGCTCCGCACAACATAGGGATTAGCACGCTTTCGGGAAGAACATAGAATAGTAAAGGATCCAGCATGCGGAACACGGCGATCATTAGAAATTCACGAATTAGAGATGCTGTAATATACTCTTTCCCATAACTTCTCATACCAGACCAACCCACTGAAATGCAAATAGGGATCAGAAATGTGGTCAATATCACGAAGAATAAAGAGATACCGTCTATACCCAAATAAAAATTTATGTTTTCATAAGGAAGCCATCGAAGGCTTTCCACAAATTGAGATTTGGCCGTAGAAGGATCAAATTGTATCCGAGGAACAGGGGGATACAAAAAAGTAATAAGAGAGGCACACAGACCAATTAATCGTATCGATCGTATTCTTGAATTTGGAATGAAAAGAGGAGTAATGCTTCCTAGCACGGGACATAGAATAAGACCACTTAGATCAAAATAGCATTCACAGAAATGTTCTAACATAGAGTAGAATCGAACATTGAAGAGATTAGTTGACAACAGTAAAAAGATGGGCGCCTAATTCCAATACAATAGGGGTCTATCGGTGCAAGTCAGCTGAACACCATGATTGATGAGTAGGTAGGTGGGTTAGGTGCACCTCTCGCCCGGTGGGAAGTAATGAGGCTAGTCCCCCCCCCCCAGAATGAAGAAGTAGTGGGGCCCCCTTCCCGCATATGCGCCTTTATTTAGATTCTTTCTATTTTTTCATTATTTATCCAATGGGGAATCTTTCTAAAAAAATATCTCTGGCAAAACAAAACGCAATTCGTCGAAGGGAAAAAAAAGAAAGAAGAGAAAGAGAGGGAAGTTTTGTCTTTCTTTCAATCAAAATAAGAGAACAAAGAAACCACTCAAAAATGAAAGTTAGAAAAAGAAGTTTCCGTAAGAACTAGCGCTAGACTTCTTCCCCCCTTTCTACTTTTCCTCTCTCCCTTTGTTTGTGCTTCTACCCGGGCTTTTCATTCTGTTTTATAGAGACCCGAGGAAATAAAAAAAAATTTTGTAGAAGGGTGAGGCACTTTCCCCGGCATACGGAAACAAAAATCCAGGATGACGGCTTTCAAAAACGAGTAAGGGACGGGGAGGGGAGGCCCTCGAAACCAAACGAGACTAAAAAGAACATGGGAATTAGCACCATTCCTATGATTTGTCTCGAAAAGCCAACGGGCAGCCCTCTCTCTCTATCTCGGTCTCGGTTTAGCATCATATATCAATCTGGAGAAAATTTTGATTGGTTGTAGTGCGGATTAAGGAGCCGCTCCCCCATGCTGCGGCTGTGGAGGTGGGGGCCGCCGCCTCCTTGGTTTTTCGGGGAAGTATCCCAATTTTTTTTTACGGGCCTGCCGAATCCTTAAAAAAGGGTTCTTGGGGAAGCGTGGTAGGGGAAGGTAGGGGCTGTCGCCGCCTGATAGAGGCAGAAGCCGGGGCCACGGGAGCTATCTGTGTGGAGTGTGTCGATTGAAAGAGGAGGGGAGACAACTCAAATGCCGGCGCAAAAATAGAAAGAGTCATGCCATTCAAAATGAAATTCTTCTAAGACCCATTGCTCGATTTTGCATGCTCTGCTCCCAAAATGCGGAGAGACTTGCGAGGGCAGATCCGGGTTGGTTGGTCCGGAAAGTCATGGGAGAGGCAGGCTAAGTGAAATATAATAATATACTGGTGTTACTATATAATCTTATGAATCACGCACGGCACACTTTCTATATCTCCTCCGTCTACAAGGTGAACAGCTTAGCTTACAGCAGATCGTGTTCGCCACCACACCGGCTGGCTGGTGCATTGGCCTTACCCTAATAGGGCCGAGACGAGAAGTATGACCCTTCGATTAGAACGCCCCATATCTCGTGACACGCGGAACGTGGCATTTACTTTTATAAAGTCCGTATAACTTCTAACCAAAAGATTCATTCTTTATGAATCAAGTACCATTCAAAGAGTGCATTGCCCCTTTGAGTGAAGAAGAGAAGGGCTTTGTATAGAAACCCTTGAGCCGTGTTCGTCGCCCTACTACTACTGGGCTCACCATTATTTCATTTCATTCTATTTATGGATTCAAGCTCAAAAGAACATATATATGGAGCTATGTCGACTTGCGTACGTCTTGTTGACCAAATGATCAGGTATACCGCGCCACGTATCATCCTCTCTTTCTATAGAGGAGAGATAAAGAAAAGGAAAAGATATAGTGATCGTGCCGTAAGACCCTGTTCGTTTCTATTTGACGTTATTTTTCCTCGGTTTTTATTACAGAAGGTAGCTTGCTTACTTAGCGCTTGCGCTAAGGATCTAATCAGAGTCAAACTTGGATTTGAAAGTGGAGGAAAGTGAAGTTGACTGTTGGAGGAAAATAGGCGAGCCCTACTAGTACAATAGTCTACGGAACTAAAGGAACTACTCGGCTATTAAGAGACAAAATAGATTCGGCTCGTTGGCTCTATAGACTCACTCTCTTCACAACGAGAGGAGTTTACTACACGTATGGCCTCGTTTAGCCTTGTCTTAAACGGTGGCTCCGTGGTCCCAAGTGCTCGTCTTTTAACTTCTCCCTGGAACTGTTGATCCCTTCCGCTCCGTTCGTTCCGAACTCGCGAGCGAAGTTTTGGCATGTCAAGTCTCTTTTCTTTCAACTCCGCTCGGTGATCGCTCATGGCTAATATAATATAGGTAGGTCCAGAGCTAGCTAGTGTTCAGAAGTCACTTAAGAGATTGAATTGAATATGGGTCCTATTAGAATAGGCTATAAAAGAGATAGAGATTCGCATTCGGGAAGGGAACCATAGCAGCTGATAAAGGCTGCTGGTGGAGCCGGAGAAGAACCGGGATAAGGGCTGGTAAGTACTAAAGCTGCTGGAGCGGCTGCCTTCGCCCACGAAGGAATCGGAATCTCGCTACTTCCCCTAACTGTCCTAGAGCAGGAGAGAGTGAATCTACAAGCAGGGAATAAAAAAGAATAGGCGCCTCTATAGTCTTCCTTTTCTTGCCGCTTCGCTTCCAGACATAGGATATATTAGATTAGAGGAATGAATGAGGTATTGCTGACCAGGTAAGAGAGATCTTCCTAATTACACCAGTAAAGCCGGAGTAAGTGGATTGGCGTTACGTTATCAGATCCAGACGAGCTCAGAGCCATAGCCTATGCGAGCCTTACCGGATCTCTTGTACATTTTTTCAGTTTACTTTACCTATGAGAGAACCGGCATATTCTTACTAACTAAACAAAGGAGGGCTTAGTGATTTACAACCTCCGGAAAGGAAGTCGTCTTTCAAGTCAAAAAGTAATAAAGGAAAGAATAGAAAGGAGAATCCGCGTCTTTTTCTCTTTGTTTACGGAAGGATTAGTAGAGAAGTGTGCATGAAATGGTGGAGCTCCTATGGGTCAACAAGTTGCGTAGACTTCAGACCCACTTTGCTTTCACGATTTTACCTTGGCATTCCATCAATGAATTCATCTTCCGCTTTGCACTGGCCCCATTCCTAAAGTTCGTATTCTTCGATCATAAAGGTGAATCAAAGTCTAACTAAAGCAGAAAGAGGATAAAAGGGAGCCTGTCAATCCTAAGAATGTGGTCTCAATCCTTGCGTTCCGGGCAAGCTGAAGTTTTGTAACAAGCCCCCTGATCCGCATGTGTTAAGCATATAGTCTCAGTTTAGACTTCTTTCTCGATAGAGCGGAACTAGGACTCTAAAAAGAACAGATTGTACTACAGGCTGAGACCTCGTGAGGTGGAATGAGAACCTACCCCACATTTCCATTTTATATAAGACAGACCGCGGGATAGGGCAATGGAGAGAGATGTGATATCAAGGACTTCGGCAAGGAGACATATAGCTTAGCTTACTTAGGAGGAAAGAATGACAAAATTCGGAATGGAAAAAGGGTGGATGCAATAGAATCCGCTCTCATTAGCAGGAATTCTCTTAAAAAAAATAAGAAGACTCGCTTTCTGTACTAAAAAGACTCTTTGATTCGTTTTATATTGACTATCTAACGGAAAAGACGGTTAATAGGATTATTGTACTGAACTAAATATGGAACTGAATTCCGCTAAAAGACTGTTTGACTTCTCTTCTTTGTTAGTTTAGATCCTCGGACTCGTTCCGGTGAGTAGAAGCAGAATAGAAAACGTAGGAAAGTTCCGTTTATTAGCCGCTGGCGGTTCTACTTACTTGTGAACATGAAGCCTTCCTTTCGAAATGAAGAGAATGCCTCCGGGGATGTAATGTAGCTGATCACTGACTACTGAAAAAGTACAAGTAAGCTCCAACCCCGTTACATAATTCAAAAATTTATAACAAAAATCTTTCTTCGATCGGAAAAAAGACAAAAGAATGGTTTAGCCAATGATAGACTGAGCACTAACCCAATCTTGAAAACCTCCCCGATTTCCACAGTCTGATGACTCACTTAAGGACGGCGTTAGGCGAAGATATTTCCTATGACTTAACGGAAAGAGGTCTTCCTTCTCATCATAGTGAGCCTCATCTTCAAGAAAGATCGACGAATGAAGAGAGGATTCACTCACTTCATCTTAGATATTATGCCTTTATTTTTGGAAGTCTTCTCTTGGTTGTCTTGCTAAATAACAGAGCAGCCTTCATCTCCTAAAGGGAATTGTAGTGTAGTCGAGTATCAAATCATGAATTCATAAAATAGAATAAGTCCCTATCGCCTGAACACGGGAAAGGTTAGGCATCTATCTTTAGTGCGTTAAGTGAAATAAGGGTCGTATTCTAAGTTTCTTCCGCTTTCTGTTGTAGGATTCGAGAGAGTCTTTTTGGTTCCATAACCTCCATGGTTATGTAGCTCCTATGGGATGATTCAACCCATGATACGTATGTTGATTTAGCAAGCCAATGCCTTAAGCCTTATCCCAGTAGCTCAGTAGTAGAGCGGTCAGCTATTCACCACTGATTCGTCGTAGGTTCAAATCCTGCCTGGGATCTTATTCTCTATCTATCCATTCAAAGTGGACAAGAAAGAAAGCATAGTACCCAGCGGATTTAGAAATACCCGCAGTATTAAAGTCAGTGGTGATACATTAAAGAAAGCGAAGTGCTAGTGCCTTTGTACAAAAGAGAGAGGTTGTACACAAGTCTTTAGTTTTTCTTTAAGGGGTTAAGGCCCCTTTCGAGCTTTACTAATAGATAGGGGTGGCAAGCTTTAGAGAGTAGGGGCTAGGTCACCATACTCTCTCCATGCTTCTATTTGCATAGTCAATGCGGCTCTGGCATTTTGACCCGAATTGGGCCTACTTTGGCCGTGGGTCAGGCTTTCCATGACCTGCTGGACAGGAAGTTGAGTTATGAGTTAAGGGTTGCTATGGGGGAAGGTAATTTGAATTAAACTACGATTTTGTTACTAGTCTGAAACTGCTACCCCGCTGCCCTAACTGCTGCTTTCATTAGTGAACTTTGAATCCGCTTACCGTCCTCGGTCTATTTTTCCCTTACCCGCAGCCAACCGCTAAACAGTCTAAATCAGTAGCCTCACAGCTATTTCTCTGTCCTAACTAGGGTTTCTTTCAAGCGAGCCCATTCTTTCTTTCAGCTTTGTTTCATTCTCCCATTCAAAAAGTTCAATAAGAGATAGAACGGTTCGATTTCTTACTCTTTTCTTTGACCTCCCCTAACTCGAGACCTTGACTCTTCGGGGCTTACCAATCATGATTGTTTGACGAAAAATGCTCTGATCCCAGTTTGGGACTTCCTCCTCATGTCATGTCACGAAACGCATTCGAGACTTTTCACTTGAATATATATGTATAAGAGAGAGAAAGAAAAATTGTGATCTTCACAACTGGGGAAGAGGAGTCGCCTACCCCACGGAAGGATCATAGATCTCAATAAGTGGATCATGAGTCAGTACGTCAACAATCAGAAAAATCTCCATATAGCACATTTACCAATCCAATCTAAGGATTGTTTGTCAGGTCTTTCCAATGCCGGGTAAAGGATCAGCAGCAAACCACCTTTTTTTACAAATGATTGTGATTGTATTGTGGAATTGAGGCAGGGGACGGTGCTAGACGACTCGGCGATTCTACCCTTCTTTTTTTCCCAGGATTGGATTGTCGCCTTACTGCTTGACGAGAACAACCTACCACTGACTTTTTTTTGAAAGTACCTCTCTCATTACACCAAACGAGTCTGTCTTTTACGATAGGGCTTGAGATCGGTCCACCACTAAGGATCTATGGTAGATCAAAGAGCGCAGAGAAGATTGCCCACCACTAGTTCTTGTACGCGCTATAATATAAGATATAGGCTTTCTATGAAAGCTCGTAGGATCCGCTGACAAAAGAGAAAGGGATTCGGACTCGCCTGGTTCATGTCTATCGAAGAGGGATCTCAAATTGCGCTTGACCGCCGACTCGTAGCATGGGTGATAATTCTTCCTTCTGTTTTTCCGTCTTCTTCTCTGCCGAAAGGAAAGACAAAGGCGAGGGAGTCCTCGGATGGGGAAACCCGCGATTGAGAGGTCAGATCACACCATCCTCATTGATCCAACTCGGGTTGGTATGCTCACAAAGAGAGACCAATCCACATGTGTTTAAGTTTGAGAGCCACCTTGTTCTCTATGGGTCGAATCCCCCGACCAAGACCTTGTCGTGGATGGAGTTGCCCGATGATAATATGACTTACTGTTTATGTTATGGCTCCGTTGCTGGACAGTCAGCGGGAATTCCGGGCTGTCCTTGACAAGTGATCAATCCAAAGAACTCCGATCGATGGAAGAAAGCGAGCACTCAACCTCACCTAGATCTTCCTTTGTTGCACCTAATGGAGAAAGAAGACTGGTAATAGGTTTCTTTTGGAAAAATAGATCTAAGTTTAGCCTGTTTTCTTTTGATTCATCCAATTGTGGAGAGTGAGTCTAGTATCATACTTCCAATTCCTCTAAAGGAGTTGACCCGAATCAGTAAGAGGGATGATATATTGACAGACTTATCCCTGGACCATTTTCTGCCTACTTTACTGTCCTGGCCCTACCCCCTACTTGTGAATGAAAGCACTACGCCAAGTCTTTTTTTTTTATTCCTTACTCTATTGGCTGGCTCGCGGGACTACTTGACCAGTGGAACCACTCCATTTGATTACTAATTATTCATTAAGCCCGTCTTTAATTCATACTAATTTATTTAGTTTTGTTTAGCCCAGGAGGGATTTCTCGACTCAAATTGGAAAAAAAGAACCAAAGGCCTCACTCCTCATGACAAAGTGGTCACACTAAATCAACCTGGGATTCCCAGCTTTTCAAGGCAAGGGTTTTTTCAATCTGTAAGAGGAAGAAGCTAAGAGTCACCAATACAAATGATCGCCCGCTGCACCTTTCTTCTCTTATCTTATGGGGCGGGCAAGTTTTCTCTGCCCCGAAGTTCAAGCAAACCTAGGTTGATGTTGACAATGTGTGGGAAGGATCCGTTGAGCTTAGTAGCTCAGGATTTGCATCTTCTCCAACAAGGTGCTCATGCAGTAAATGACTATGTTCTGTATTCCGGTTTGAGGCATGGTCAAAAATTAGAATTCTGATTTCGATTTTGCTTCTCCAGATCGCCCAATGGGAGACAGGGCTTTCGCAATCCCGAGGACAAAAGTAAATCAGAATAGGCTTAGAGGGAGAAGGAATCCCCAGCTATTGATTCAGCTACTATTGAATCCAATCCTAGGGCATTAGCGGAATAAAATAAGAGCAGTGGGACTTGAGCTAGTGGGATTAAAGTATGAAAAAAGAGAAGTACAAGCAACTACATCAAAAACCTCTATTCCTGACGTGAACTCTAGTCGCTCTCTATGTTCATTTTTCTTTAGCAAGAAGCCCTGTGAAAGCTATCTCATTCATATAAGATAATAGGGATAGTATACCTGGAATAAGTTTTGAGATGCAAGAAAGCAAAGAGGTAATAGGCGCAATCAGGCAAGCAGTTAAGCTGACTTCTGTCTTCAAGATATGCCTTTTATATATAATACTATTATTATTATACAGGTGAGTAAGGAAGTGTCGTAAAGCTCCTGCCTTTGTTTGGATGGACCATAGGCCTGATGCTAGGAAGCAAGAAGCTAGAATAGTGTAGTGTAGTTCGAGCATTAAAAGGCAGCTAAGGCAAGAAATCAGTACACGAATCCCCGGCATTTAGAAAGATATGCCCGCCCCTCTCTTAACTTTAATACACTGTGACTAAGAGACTCTCTTCAAGTGGAGTGAAGCCAGCGCTTTAGGGGCTGAGGGGGAGAACAAATGAAGCCCCTATACTTTTCTTTTCCTTAAGGCTTTCCCCTTCAAAAGCTAGTCTAATCACGGAATAACCTGTCGTATTGGACTTATGATGTACTTTCCTTTATTGAGTAGCTAATTCATACCTATATCATAGACAGAAAAAGTTATATTACCTTTTCCTTTAACACTAGACTTGTGTAATAGGATCTTTCCGAAGGTGGAGTTAAGGCAGCAAGCATAGGTGCTTCAGTTTCCGGTACCGGGTAATCCGGTATGTGTAAATAAAATCCGTCCTGGTAGGCGCAGTAGATCAAGCAAAGCATGACGGTCTTCAGTCTAGCATTCCTGTAGTTCAAGAGTGAATAAGGAAGTGCAAGGCTAGCTGACAGCTGTCAGATGAGTTCATCGCTCTCTATGGTCATATTTTTCTTTCATTTAAGCTTCAGGCCAGTTAAAAAGGAGCTCTGATAGGCCTGGAATCAGTATCGGTTAATTGCCTCTCTATTGGAATCAGGCCTCTTCAATCGATCTTCTACTTCTATATAGGCTAATGATTCCATTTTTGATAAACATGTGATTCGCATCTTGCTTTCAAAACATTTGCTACTGTAGCCGTAAATTTTGATAGCCGATGGGCTGTGATAAGACTGGAATATGCAGAAAATGTAAATTTTAATGTATTGAAAGAAAAAAAGAAACAAAAAGTTTAGCCACAGTGGGATGACTAGGCAGGAAGCTAGAGATGCAGCTCGCCTGCACATTGGCGATACGTGTTTGCTGGATTATGAAATCAATGAACAACGTAATTGTTGGAGGTTACATTGTCCGTCGTGGTGTGAACCCATTAACTAGTGTTTTAGAATACTCAATCAAGGAGCTTGGGAATGGTGTTCAGGTTGATGAGGCGGAACCTGAAATGGTTTCCTACCCACACCAGAAAGATTGCCTGGGGCTGCTGCTTACAGTGATGTGGCCTACTTGTATACTAGTGTTCTATGGGGCTACCCTGAATCTATAGTGGCATGTGATATATGTGAAATATGGCATCACAGTCGCTGAAGTGGCATTGAGGATGCGGAAGCTCTGCCACCTGTTTGTTCACACAGGGCGATTTCGGGGCCTTTGCTTCGAAAGGGGCGTAGCGGAAAGAAGTAGCGGAATCAGGCGACTTGCCACACACCAGGAGGAATTCCTTCTTAGGCGGATCTAACTCTTTTGACAAATGCCCAGAAGCGTCTGTATACTAGTTCAGTTGAGAACAAGGTGTCGAACTAGACTGATAACTGATCGTCTATCGAATCGCCTCTTTAAAGGCAGGATGCCGAGAATCCTCTCTCTATCTACGAAGAGCAGGCATGTGTGGGACTTTAGGACAAGACTCTGCAAGACCTTTCGTTTAATATGCCTTCTGTACTGTATAACCGGTCTTGGCAAGAATGCCTTCTTATAGAAGAAGCTGCGATGAAGCGAATCTCTCATCTGGAACCCTCTCATTGCCAGCTTGACGGCTTGACTGCATTACCTTCCTCACCTTCCCTTTCTTTGTCCCTTAACTGCTGACAGCAAGCATTCCTGGAGCTAGTAATCTGCCAAAGAATATAAAAGAGAAGTTGCATCCTAATCCGCTCCTGGTGGAAGGGTTGAAGGAGGAATTGCACAATGTGCTATCAAATCCGCTGCATCGAATGCCCTGTTTGGCTCTTTGATCGAAGGAGCTGTTAGGGGAATGGGATTGATGGAAGAATTGGACAAATAAATACTGTTTGCGACGAATACGCTGCTAGTCTTTTGGATGCGGGATTTCCGCTCTTAGGGGAAGATCCGCTCTTTTAGCCCACTTTTTTAGACATCTATTAGACCGTAGGGCACGAACGGAGTGGTTTAACACTTTTGTCCAATTCCTCATCTGCAGAGGGCATTCTTCCAAACAGGGTTTATCCCGCAGCCCAACTTGCTCCTATGTTATGTACTTGTCGGCTTAAATCGGGCTAAGCCCATTTCCTCCAACAGTAACCGCGCATTCGATTCCTTGTATTCTCTAACAGCTCCCTTCTACCCATGAATCCGATTTCTATCTTAAGTATGTCAATTGTTTGTCTTCTTTCCTCGGCTTTCCTCACTTTATCACACTCGACGAAACGGAGAGCAAAAGAACCTTGACTTTAGCAAACTAAGAGACAAGCAAGGACGGGAAGCTACTCGCCCTCGGTCAGTAGAACCCTAGTGAGGGAAGAGCACCCGCTTCTCTTACTATATTAGTATTAGTAGGGCACGCTACTCTTTCCTTTAGGAACAATAGCCGACTAGTCTCTTACACAAGAATTGGTGGACTCGCACGCATAGGTCCCTCTTTCTTTTCTAGTGTACGTACCTCGGCTCGGGGTTTATTCTTTATTAATGGGTGGGCGTGAGAGTGCTCGACTGACTTTCTGTCCAAACAAAAAAAAAAAGGCTACGTAGTGCAGCTTGGGGGAAGCCCAGGTCCAGTTTAGGGAGGGGCAGTCGTCCAGTAGCGGAGGATAGTGGATCGATTAGCCTACGCTACAAGCAGCACGTTGTTCCTACCCCTTAACCTACCGGGAGGATAATCTTTAGTAGTTTTCCATTAAGATCTTTATTGCTTTTGCCGCTCCTAAGAGAAAGAGACCGTTAAAACTAAAACTAAAGCAGGAGGAAAGATAAGTCTTCCTTCTTCTAGAGCTGCTTTCAAAGGGTGATCCCTTTACTAAGTAGCTTTCACGCTCCCCAGCCTTCTGACCTGCTCCATTTCATATTTAATAATGAGAATAAGCAGACTAACTTAGACCTTAAGGGGGCAACACCAATACCCACTCGATTGGACAAAACAAGACCTGGGTTGACATCCACGAGGCAATTCAAGTAAACAACAGGGTTGGCAACTCGGGGATAGACTTGGTTCCTCAGTGACTCAGAAATGCACCACCTCTTAGGTCAGCTCATCCAAGCGGAGCTGACCCTTCTCTTAACTGGTATTTCCGCTTTTTCTCTTGCATTCCATAATGGGAAGAACCTCTTCGTCTATTCTCTTCGGGGGATAGCAGCAACCTGCAGGCTCGAGAGACCTGTGGAATAAAGAGGAAGAGAAGCACGACTCTCTTATACAAGAAGTAGGGAACAGAGCTGCACCCTAGGGCGGACTGACTCAAAGAAAAGAAAGATCGGGGGAAAGATTGAATCTTGGCAGAGTGACCCACTTTATACCCATCTGCCTATACGGGGCAAAGTCCTCACTTTAGGTTTAGGAATAAATCCCGACTTGGGAGCTAAGCTTGGATCAGAGGTGGGCGGACCTTTCTCTTACTAAATTCTATTTCATATGCATATTTGTGCAGCCGCTCTGACTTCTATTGAGAGGCCCCTCGGGGAGAGAGCCATTATTGGGCATATAGAAATACGTACTCTTCTGTGCCCCGACTAAATCCTATTTATTGTAACAAAAGGCCGATACTCTAAGAGCAGTCGTCCTACTAAGACTCTAGCGCTAGCTCATAGGAAAAAGGGAAGAACCACTTCTTCATTGTCTATTGCTCGGGCGATAGGAGCGGGAGACCTTAG
>JANFAM010000004.1:237500-240000 GCA_024362665.1 Prunus padus | reverse complement strand
TCCATCTTGTTTATGAGTTCATGATCAGGCCGAGAGATAATAGGCATAATAGCCTGAATACCATAATTATCAACATTGGAATTGTTAGCAGCCGGAGATGAGTCAATGGCTTCTACTATTACCTGATGAGAAGAATCAACCCAGAATCATGAGAAGCAGTACTGGTTGAAGGATCGGCAGAAATCTGTATGTGCTTCTGAGAAGTGTCTTTATTAACAGAAAAAAGATTCTGCTCCGTCTGATTCTCCGCAGTATTGTTTGGAAGATTATATGTATTATCAAAAGATGATTGGATGGTGTTGCCCGTTGGCCTTTCCTGAGGTACGTTGTTCTTATTTGTGACACCCATATGGTTTGTGTCTGACCCAGCATAGTGCTTTTCTTGCCGTTGTTCATTCTTCTTTGAAGCCGAAAAATGATAGTGAGGCAGCAAGGATCCCTCAGTGGCAGCAGGCCATGTCTGAGGAATTGCCAGTCTTGCAGAAGACGTCGTTCATTACCTTATCAGATAGAGGGGGGCTCAAACCTCTTCCTGACGGAAATACCACCATTGAGGGAAATTCAGACTCACTCTTGGTATCGATTCTGAGAAGACTTTTGCCCCACCGGCAAAGGTTACTTTTGTACGGGCTTGCAGTTGTTGCCACGGTGAGAAAGTAGTCTTTGTTCCGGGAATGCTTTTCAGAAAGGAAAACTACGGTTAAAAACTAATGCAGATCCGACTGATGTGATAGTTCCAGTTCCTGCACTCCAGAAGCAAGCAACGGACAGTTTACACAGATGCGACAGGAGAGACAACAGGACCTGGTTGGCCCCTTTCCGACAGATAGAGATAACACTGATTTACTGGATACGGGAGACTTTCCAGTTTCCGGATGACCTCAAGATTCGCTACTAAAAGAAGGCCGATATACGCCTATTTATTACCGGATTCCAACCCGTTTAAAAAGTCCATAGGAAAGAAGTACTTATACTTTATACATACGTCTTTTCATTCTTCAGAGCCTACTCTTGCTGGAGTTGTGGCTGGGTCAGATTCCATAACCTCTGCTAATCTCCGAGCTGCCTTTCCTTCGGCTTGTAACAAACGCGGGGCCATTATTTGATCGTTTGCGGCCTTCGGCTATTTATTTGATGGACGTGTGCCCTATTGGAGCCGCGGCCTTACTTCTTAGTAAGATTTTGATAAAAAAGGGTGGGGGTTTCCCTGAATCACCTATAGTAAGGAGCTATGAGGCCCTTCCCTTCTCCTAACTCTCTCCATTCCCGGTAGAGAATCCCCATGTTGAAAATAACCACGTTACCATTATAGCCAGCATGGCCAAGAATGGATACTCTCATATTAGTTCAAAATTAAGGTCTTCCTCTGGGGGCGGGCGGACCCTCTTTTATTGTATTGCTGCCATGCGTAAGAAAGAGATAACGGTGATTGCTGAAAAACTCGGACTTAGGGCACGATCGTTGCATTTGTATTCATCCGGAAAGAAGAGCTGGTGGTATTTTGGACTAAACAGGTAAAAAGATTTCTGAACCCCTTTCCCTATGGTCAAGCTGTTTCACTCCTTTAAATATCTAAACGACAAAAAAAAATTGTGTTTTATAGCAGAGCGTCTGGCCACACTTGCTAATGGCGATTGGAGAGTTTTAGTGATACTACGGTGAATCATCTCACTAGAGATAAATCTGATCAAAATCCTTAGCGTTTCACACTAAGCAAGTAAACTACCTTCACCCCAGAACTAATAATGGAGAATGGTAATCCAACCGATTTACGACTATACCAGGAATAATTGGCTGCTTAAGACCGGAATTTTTCTAACGCTTAACAAGATTCGCGCCAAAAAATACTAAAATGGCTGTACAGAGCCTGAGCCTATTCTCATCAGACAGAAGACCGACCTCTGGAATCGATCTAAAAAAAAAATGCGTTTATCGCCCATGCTTGCTATATGAATTTTATACTTTATTTATATTCATTATTAATTTTTATTCTTTAGCCTAGCTCAGCTGGGGGAAGCTCCTAATGGAAAGAGTACTATCATTAAAGCAGGGTGACATATTGCCGTTGACCTCAGACCTCACAAAGGCAGATGCTCCTGTAGGTAGGAGCAACTTCACTTTCGGTGTTCGGCGCTCCCTTCGAACTGATATCCAAAGATTCCCTGTAACAGGATGGTTTGAAATGATGGTTTATTACAGGTTCTGGTGACATGAATAGGATGAGCATACGAATGAGCCGGCACATGGATAACGTAGTGGTTCGAGCCGGTCGAGAGTACGAGATTACTGACCGAAGACTCTTCAATTGGGATGGGCCGAAGACCTGCTAGCGAAGGAATGCATCCAACAGTGTTCTGTCTCATTGGTCCTCTCATGCCAGAATTTGCTCATAAATACACTTTGTTCCCCCGGAAATCGCTTCAATTATAATACATGACTTATCTTACTTCGATCTGATACCTCTCGATTCAGAGAGGAGTATCATTTTGAGTCCCCCCAT
>JANFAM010000004.1:205000-227500 GCA_024362665.1 Prunus padus | reverse complement strand
TTTGCGATCGACGTTTCGGTTTGTCCGTCGAAGCTGAATGTTTCGATCTGGTTCGATTCATGGTCGCATCTGCAAATGGTTTCCCGTGGGCCGACGCCCCCCCCCCAGTCCAGGCATTGCTCTATATCACTAAAGAAAGGGCAGACTGGCTTGTCCGCACTGATAGGACAGCTAGCCTTCCTTTACTACCACCGACTGGAGACCGTATTGCTACCAGCGAAAGGAATGACTATAGGCACGGAACTGGCTTTTTACCCTTTCTTTGCCCCTTGGTTCGCTAGCTGACTTGCCTGCGCTTTTTTCTCGAACTCTAAGAGCGGATTTAAGGAATTTGTTCACATCCGATTCGATGGCATCTGTCCGCTTTCAACCCTTTGCAAGCGTGCTACTGGCTCGATGGACAAACTCAAGGAACTGGCAGTGATAGTTTGCTGCCAATTGGCCAGCAAAAACTATACTACGACCCATTGAACACGCTTTCTTGCTAAAGAGAATCGGCCATATAAAATAGAAGAAGAATTGGATATTTCCTCGGTTTCCGAGAAGTGTCTTAATGGGTATCCGACCGCCTTCTAGCATGTATGATGGCTATCGTGGCCTTCCGTTCCACCAGATATCATGATTATCCCTATTGCGCAGGTGCCTCTCTATTGGTTTCTTCAATTCCTCCTATTCACGTTGCTGCCATGGCCAGCACAGGATATTCCTCTAACTCGTTGTTCCCACGCGCGTGTCATCAGTGCAAATTTCGAAATCATCTTATGCATAACTCTTCACTCTGCTTGGGAAGTGTTCGGAGTAGCACGAATATCCGGGTCGATCGCTTCGCCAATGGGACAGCTAACTACGAAATGTCAGGAGTTAGGGGGGGGGCTAGCGACTCCGAGGGAAGGGGTGAATAGACCACGAGCAGCACGCTTGCTTCGGAGGGGATCCGCAAGGCTTTAGCCCAAGACTTATTGGAAAGGTAATGAACTATGAGGCGGTGTTGACCCTGCAATAGCTCCCTACCTATACCGCTGCCGGTGCTTTATCAGATGCTGAGCCCACTAGTTCGATGCATCAAACCGCTACCTCTCCCACCCCTTCCTCCGATGCCGGCTATCGATCTGGAGAAGCTGCAGGAAATACAATTTGGAGTGCTGCCAGCTCATATAGATTTCCATCTGTACCTAGATTCGCCACTGGCTTCTCACTCGTGGCAAGGCTTTTGATCGTAAGTAGAAGCAGGGCCGGACGAGGCTAAGGCTAACTTCCCTCCCCGATTTGACTGACAAGTGAGCGAACGATTGACTCTCGCAATAGCAGCAGTAACCTCTGTACAGAAAGTCAGTCAGCTGCTTATGAGTGGGGCCCCTTGACGAAACTCGATCAACTGATGATTCAACTCGATCAGATGCTTACCTCTCCCGATGATGCTCGCTAACAACCTGACGCTACGGCGTTGAATCGCTTGACTTGTAGTTGCTTTCTCTCTTGCTTGACCCTGACGGAACGGAATTCAAAGAGTAGGCGGTGCTCCAAGTAAGGACAGTGTATGTAAGAAGACTCCAAAGAGTTCTCTCTATCTACATTAAGAGGCGCTATATGAAGAATCCAGAACAGTGTAAGCCCCAACAACTGAATCAGCAAAAGACGATGTTCCATTCTATCTTTCTCTCTTCTAGAACGGAGAAACGATTCTTTGGTTTTCAACTGATGCAAGGAACCTTCTCTATTCCGGTGAAGTGGACATGGAAAGCAAACGATCGCCCAACTGCTATAGCCAGGAAGAATGGAATGAGGGATCGTAGCAGCTCTTGGAGAAAGTTAATTAGTAAGCGCTGGTACCCTTGCTCGAGAGTAGGTTAGTGTTCATTTAACCGGTGTAAGCCTACCCGCTGTTAGAGTTCTCCTTGCCGCTGCAAGAGTTTCCGGTCAACCTCTTGCCGCTCTTACCCTTGCCGCTGCAACAAGAGTAAGCGGTGTGATCTCATCCGCTGCTTGAAAAATATCCGTTGTTGTCTTCGTAACCGCAGTTATTAGTGCCTTTCTTACGGGATTTACTTTTGCTGGAATAACCGATGGCTACTGAATGCGTAACCGGTCTTTCATCTACGAGTCCCATATCTCCCGCCCGATCCAGCAGCCAAGGAGATAGCCAGATGCGAGCTTGGATACCTCCCTTTCCATGTTGCGGTTCTTTGTGATAAGCCCGGCCCCGAAGGCAAGATCTTTTTATACTTCTTCATTTTCCGTCCGGTCCGAACGTTCGTCGGTCATTTGCCAATCCTACGGCCTATTGCCCGCTTTCCTTCTTCGCCTTTGGTATAAAGGTACTATTTGAGTTCTGATTTGACTGATCGTATGACGAAAAGGGTTGTCGGTTAACCAGTAGAATCGGAATTTATGGATGAATAATTGAGTTTCCTTCTTTGTTTTGTCTTTTGCCGTCAATTTCAGATAGTCATAGTTCGTGTGCCGCGCGCGGGAATATTTAATTTATAGTAAGGCCCTGCTGCTTTTGATGGAATGACAAAATGTCAAGTAAACTCTATTGCATTCTTTTCTTTCCTCGGGCTATTGGAATCCAACTCTGTTAAAATAGAAATCTCATATATAATATATTAAAGTTCTGTAATGTAGACATCGCTTACTTCATTCCAAGTTTGATAGGCCTGGAATCACAACACGGTCCTAACTAGGTCTTCAAGCTCTTTCTTTCATGAGAAGTCGTTCACCCCTGAATAAATGATGTAGATAAACTTCCTTCTTCTCGTTTGACTTCGACTCTCTCTTGCCCGCGGTGCTGCAGTCATATTTTTCGAGTTAAGGAACGAGTAAAAAAAGCATGATGAAATTGATAGAATCCGTTTTTGTTCAGCGGACATGGTACTCTTCTTTCTTTTCTCGCTGGTCGAACCTATTTCAATTCCTCTTCTTTCAGTCGATCGGTCAATAAGGTCTTCATTCAAGTTATTTCTTATGTAGTGGAAACGCCTTACAATCTGGTGGGGTTTCGGTTCGTTAGCTGGTATTTGCGCAGCTGGTAGTTCCACTTTTTCTTCCTCTAGTTGAGTAGGACATCACTCTTTTTTTTTTTTTTTAGAGTAGACAAGTGCGTTTGCTTCCTCTTTCTTTGGTCGAGCCTCACTTCTCTAATTCGGTACAACAACTCTATTTCGGTATAACGAGAAGGAGTTTACTAAGGTCAGCTCAAGAAGGAGCAACTTTGGTCAGTGCAATAGGGGGCACTTACTAAGGTCAATGCGCGGAGCTAGGAAGTTCCTCTTTCTATCTATATCTTCTTTCCACCTAGGGCAGCTTTCTACCCGCACTTGGACTTTCATTCTTAGCCGCGAACCCCTCTGGTTGGCTACCAGCTCTTGGGGGTTCACTCCATCATCTTTCACCCAAAACATAAGATTCGGTACGTGTGAAGTCCGACTTCTCTCGGGAAAATGGTGTTACCTGCTGGGACGGAGGCAGGGGAATCTTCAAGCTCTGGTAGTTGGCGTCAGTATCTAAATTTATCATCTGATATAGAGGTAAATCAGACTCCTGGGCCTCAAGCTCCACCGCTGCCCATCGAATCAGGGACTGTGCCGCCCGCCAATGCAGTCGCCTTCTCTGACGCTGGGCCGTCCCAAGTAGCCCCACCGGGCCCCTCTTCAACCCCATCAAACCCATCCACGTGGAGTGGCCCCTGGATTGAAAGATGGCTTTATCCGGAGGTCTCTTCATCGGCCCCAACCGAGGGAGGGAAAACGCAGGTGCATTAGATGCTTCATTTGTTTATGTTTGCTCGCCCACAGATGAATGACATATTGGATGTTGGATGTTAAAGTGAGAACTTTTTGGGAAAAGCAACCAACCTCTAGGAACCTTATAAGGGGCACCAAGTTGGTATGGAAGAACTGCTGCTAGCGGGAAAGCCTGTTACGAGTAAGTGGAGAGGAAAGCTCTCCAGAGATTCTTATTGTAGTGTGGGCGTTGAAAATACCCGAAGTTGGGCAATCAGCAGGGAGCGTATATAAACAGCTGTTTAGTGTATAAGCAATTCTTTAGTGGCCGCACCGAAAGTTACGTACGGTGGAGGTTGGTTGAAGATGATGTTACGCGGCGTTCAGAACCAGCCTTGAAGTGAATGAATTAGAAAGAACGAAGGACAATTATGTATCTACTTATCGTATTTTTGCCCCTTCTCGGTATTTCGGTAGCAGGTTTTTTCGGACGTTTTCTAGGATCAGAGGGTACCGCTATAACAGGGGGAAATCTTTTATTTTTCGCGTTCCTTCTTTTAGGCTTGGCCTTGTTGTTTCGTCTTTTTTCTTTGCGTTTGAAAAAAAAGTACGGCTCTAAGCTTGTACTTTTTCTCTATATTTCCGTTCTATTTTTCATCTCTTTATTTTGCTTTTTTTTGCGACTCTACTTACTTTCTAAGTTTTGTCTGCATTTCCATTTGCTTTTTATTATTTTGAGTGTCGGGGGGGGGCAACTGCCCCTTCCGGACACTTCTGGCCCTTCAAGCTCGTCCTCGTGGAGGGAGGATTCATTCGAAATGGCGGTCTTATTAGAACCCTTTTCCGAAACGGAAATAGAGGGCACGCCGGTGAATTCTTCGATCCCTGAGGTGGCGCGCGATGAAGCAGAACCCTCCCACCAACCACATATTGTCCTAAACGCAAGTTTAGAATCTTCTATTCAAAAGAGAATCTTAAATCTCGAAAAGAACGAGACCCCCTTTTTACTTGGAAAAGAAAGGGGGCTCTATTGGAAGGAAATAAGGGAGAGCCTTCATCAAGCTCCCTCTCAGGGCGAGTATAGCCGATTGCTCGAATTCGAAAATCGAGATCTCCAGATCCGGGAGCTGAAGCACTCCTGCTATTCCCTTTTTCAAGAAGTGCTTTATAAAGATGAAAGCTTGGCCGCAAGGGCCCCCTACAATCCCGGGGAAGCCCTGATTGACTTCTTTGACGAGAGCCGAGACGAGCTTGACACCCACCTAGAGTGGAGCTCGTCAGAAAGAGACAGGAGGGAAATAGAATTTCTTGCACGGGTCGAGCACAATTTGAAGGAAGACGGCCCCTCCTCTCTCTATATAAAAAAGATTTTTGGGCTATAAGTCTGCGCTTTGATTGCTTCGCCCCTGTTCATCTTTCTCCCATGCTTTCCGTTGGTCAACAACCAACCACAGCTCTCTATAGTTCTTCACTACTCGTACAGGAAGGTAAGAACAACTTTTTTTCTGGAACTTCTCAAATTGCGCATTGAGGGAGGGGGAGGCTGAATTTCGCTTTCTTAGTTATTTATAACATTTGAATTTCTCTTACATTCTACGTTTCCGAAATGGATCCTATCAAATATTTCACATTTTCTATGATCATCTTTATTTTAGGTATTTGGGGAATCCTCCTTAATAGACGAAATATTCTTATTATGTTAATGTCAATAGAATTAATGTTATTAGCTGTGAATTTGAACTTTTTGGTATTTTCCGTTTCTTTGGATGATATGATGGGTCAATTATTTGCTTTATTGGTTCTAACGGTGGCAGCTGCGGAATCCGCTATTGGGTTAGCCATTTTCGTTATTACTTTCCGAGTCCGAGGGACTATTGCTGTAGAATTTATTAATAGCATTCAAGGTTAAACATGACTCCTAGAGAATTACCAAAATACTAAGTCCTCTTCTTTACTTTTTATTTTTACTTGGTTGGCAGGGCCTTTCTCGCTGGGCGAGCGCGTCCGATTCAAAAGTCCTTTCCTAAATTATTTCTCCACAGCCCGTTAAGCTGCTGAAAGGATAGAGATAATAAGCTTTCATAATGAGATTTACTTCCACGAATATGCATGCTAGAAAGATGCTATTTGCTGCTATTCCATCTATTTGTGCATTAAGTTCGAAGAAGATCTCAATCTATAATGAAGAAATGATAGTAGCTCGTTGTTTTATAGGCTTTATCATATTGAGTCGTAAGAGTTTAGGTAATACTTTCAAAGTGACTCTCGACGGTAGAATCCAGGCTATTCAGGAAGAATCGCAGCAATTCCCCAACCCTAACGAAGTAGTTCCTCCGGAATCCAATGAACAACAACGATTACTTAGGATCAGTTTGCGAATTTGTGGCACCGTAGTAGAATCATTACCAATTGCACGCTGTGCGCCTAAGTGCGAAAAGACAGTGCAAGCTTTGTTATGCCAAAACCTAAATGTTAAGTCAGCAATACTTCCAAATGCAATTTATTCCCGTCGCATCCGTCTTCAGGACGATCTAGTCACGGGATTTCACTTCTCAGTGAGTGAAAGGTTTGTCCCTGGGTGTACGTTGAAAGCTTCTATAGTAGAACTCATTCGAGAGGGCTTGGTGGTCTTAAGAATGGTTCTGGTGGGGGGTTCCTTTAAGAATAAAGAAGACGAATAGAATCTAATTCATGTTCATGCTAACAGAAGAGCGGATCCAATACCAAGACGACTTCTTTCTCAGGAAGTGCAGAAAGTACTTGAGGAATTTTGGGATATCATGCCCCACGAGTGAGTTGTTGCCAAGTGCCCCCTAGGAGGGGCAGTCTACCACAAGATCGAGTTGGAGCCTGGAGCCAAACCCCCTTTTACTTAGACAGGGGCTGGGTTTAGCGGATGGCCCCCCCAACTAGCATCTATTAGTTAAGGGGTTTGGTTGAGCTCAGGAAAAAATTTCAGGAACTCATTGGGGCCTATTTATATTCCAGCCTCCAGGGCAGGGTTTCCCTATCTTGCTGGGGAAAGGGTTGTGGAGCCCCCGTTTTATTTATTCCAGAAGAAGCGGTAGCCATGTGCATTGATTATCGGGCGCTCAACAAGGTAACCTAACCATCAAGAACAAGTATCCACTTTGATTGCAGACTTCTTCGCCCTAATCAATAAGCGCGAGATACTTCTCGAAGTTGGATCTACGGTTGGGCTACTACCAAATGCGTATCGCGGAAGGAGACGAGCCAAAGACGACCTGTGTGACAAGCAAGCAACCTTACTAATAAAGGGGCGTTTTATTTGGTTATGCCTTTTGGACTCACCAATGCCCCTGCCACGCTCTGCACCCTCCACAATGAGCTATTCCACCCGTACTTAGACGACTGGTAGTATACTTTGATCGTGGGCTATAGCTATCCGTTAAACTACCACGTTAGCCACCTCCGGACCGTTTTTAAGGTATTAAGGAAGAATCACCTCTATGTAAAGAAAGAGAAATGCTCCTTTGGACAGACGGAGATCCTATTCCTAGGGCATTGGATGGGCATCAGAGCCATCGAGGAGTGGCAAGCACCTACCAAGGTGAGTGAGCTAAGATCTTTTTTAGGGCTCGTGAACTATTACCGAAGATTCATCGTAAGTTACTCGAATAGGGCTGCTCAACTAAAAAATATCCTAAAGAAGGACGTACGGACCGATCATGGCACTGCACTGATCGGAAGAGTGTCAAAGAGCTTTTGAGGACCTAAAGCAGGCATTGATTGATGACCCCGTATTGCAGTTGCCAGATCACACTAAGCCATTTGAAGTACACACCGATGCGTCAGACTATGCCATAGGCGGTGTGCTAGTATAATAAGGTAACCCAGTAGCATATGAGAGCCGAAAGCTCAATGAGACCGAAAGGCGTGGTCCAAGAGAAGGCAATAGTGCACTACTTGAGAACGTGGAGGCGGGTCACGATTTGTGGTCAAGACGGATAATGTGGCGACGAGTGACTTCCTGGCCCAGAAAAAACTCGCGCCAAAACAGGGACGATGGCAAGCAAGACAAACTTGCCAAGTTTGATTGATATGGTGCTAGAGTATAAGCTTGGACGGACCAACCAGGTCGCGGATGCCTTAAGTAGGAAGACAGAGCTGGCGGCATTTAAGAGTGAGGCAGTGGCAGCCACCAGCAGGGTCACGAGTACCCTACCGCATCGTATTCGAGATGGGCTAGGGACCCGCGAGAAGCCCTTTGCACCAAGCTAAGGAATGCAAAACTCGGCTTGGATCAAGGATGGGCTCTTGGTCACAAAAGGGAATCTACTCTTTTTTCTTCCAAAACCTTTCTTTTTTCGGTATGCCGCTCCGCGAGCAAGGAGTGCCGCGCACGAGCGGAGCGAAAACAAAGCAGGAGAAATCCTTTGATTGCGTATTGAATATAGATCCATGTCTTTCTTGTTCCATTAGCTAGGACCAAATTATCACATGTCCGTTTCGTTATTACAACCTTCTTTTTTGATGTCAAAGACCAGAAGCTACGCGCAAATTATCATTGGATCTCGGGTGTTCTTAACAGCGATGGCTATTCATTTAAGTCTTCGGGTAGCACCACTAGATCTTCAACAAGGCGGAAATTCTCGTATTCCGTATGTACATGTTCCTGCGGCTCGGATGAGTATTCTTGTTTATATCGCTACGGCTATAAACACTTTCCTTTTCCTATTAACAAAACATCCCCTTTTTCTTCGCTCTTCCGGAACCGGTACAGAAATTGGTGCTTTTTTTACGTTGTTAACCTTAGTTACTGGGGGGTTTCGGGGAAGACCTATGTGGGGCACCTTTTGGGTGTGGGATGCTCGTTTAACCTCTGTATTCATCTCGTTCCTTATTTACCTGGGTGCACTGCGTTTTCAAAAGCTTCCTGTCGAACCGGCTTCTATTTCAATCCGTGCTGGACCGATCGATATACCAATAATCAAGTCTTCAGTCAACTGGTGGAATACATCGCATCAACCTGGGAGCATTAGCCGATCTGGTACATCAATACATGTTCCTATGCCCATTCCAATCTTGTCTAACTTTGCTAACTCCCCCTTCTCAACCCGTATCTTGTTTGTTCTGGAAACACGTCTTCCTATTCCATCTTTTCTCGAATCTCCTTTAACGGAAGAAATAGAAGCTCGAGAAGGAATACCAAAACCTAGTTCACTCGCCGAGTCTTTGTGCATCCATGGCTGAATGGTTAAAGCGCCCAACCTAATAAAGGGGCGAAAATTCGTAGGTTCGATTCCTGCTGGATGCACTTGGAACGTTCAGTTCAATCGCTGCTCACGGAATTTAAACATATAGCTCACCCTTATAGCTTATGGGGCACTTCACTCGCTCAACACTCGTTCAAAACATCCACTCGTTCTTCAGGAAAGAAAAGGGATAGATGACTGAAAATCCCGCTTAGAGATCGCAACAATAGTCAGAGTAGGAGCTCCCATCCATCATTTCCCCCGTTTTACCTTCAAATTACGGTTGATCCGTCGGATTGAAACCTCCATTAGATTCGGCAACTAAGGACGAGATTACCATAGGCTTTTATGTCCCTAATGTTCTCCCTTTAATAAGGTCGCCTTGACCGGGCTGGGCTCTTCACCGTATAACCTTTACCCGAAAAACTGGAGCACAGCTATACTTTCATCGCTTTCACTAGAACCAGAGTCATAGGGGCACTTTTTTGTTTTGCCTTCCTTAAGTCCAGGAGGAAGGACTCCCTATGTTTTTTCGTGGAGCGCAGAATTTGCCTTAATCGGCGAGAGTATATACAATCTATGTCACTGGCAAGAGCATGATTGAGGGCTTTATACTGTAGTCTGTAACTCTTCAATTGGTTATTGGCTCTACCCCTAGCCCCTTCATATTCCGCATCCTGCTGCTTCTTTGCTTGCTTTTCTCGATCAAGCATTCCTGCGCTTAGCAAAGAGGTAGTAGCATTTTTTTTTACAATAATTTCATTTTCCGGATAAGCCGGCACAGCTCTTGCTTGCTGTCTGTATGTGATAGGGTCTGGTCAACTGCCCGGCCACCTCTTTAGCTCATCTCTTGTCAACGCTAGCACTTTTTAATAAATGATGCCATTCCCGACTCGCGAAGTGAAGCTCAATTTCTATTCATTACTTCAGCGCTAAGATGTAGAACTGGATCGTATATGGGATCAAGAGATCTTCAATCTGGAATTATCTTATATATATTATATTGTAACCCTTCTTAGTGAGAAATTATCCTACAGACTATGTAGGGGAATGCACGCACTATGGGGACTCCATAAAAGAAATTTTTTTAGACTTAGGAAATGAAACTTCCATTCAACTATAGTCGAGAGGAAATAAGTCTCGGCGGGCACTAAAGGGGAAGCTTAGAGACGGAATTCAAATATAAGAATAGAGGAGTACGCGGGGGGTGAAGTAAAGATAACTCTAGCAATATAGACCGTTCCTTAGCACAAGCGCTAAGCGATAATAATACCTGCTTCCCATTCATTCTTTTATAAGGATGCTCTTCGGCTGGTCAATAGGGCGCGTCCCTTTCGCTTCTGTAATAGAGGCGCTGTAATGGGCGCGCTTGGCTAACGCATAAAAACCTTGGTCCGCTTTCATTGGTCTAGTCCGGTCATTGCTTATCTCTTTCTTCTCTATCGGGGAATTGGGGGAAAGAGTGCACCAATTAGGGGAGGTGAAAAGGCAAGAAATAGGGAAGTAGAGTAGTTGGCACACGCCGGTCAATCCAGTACGTACGTCGCTTTCGTTCTTTCCATTCAATATCCCATTACCGGTCGCATCTGTTCTATTCAGCCAAGCCAATCCCTTGCTGCTTGCTTCATCCCGCCCTGCCTGGTCATCGGTCGTACCCTATCTTGAATCTGGAATATAAATTGTGTCGGCATCTGTCCCACTGGCTGTTGAAGGTGCTGGCTGATGAAAGACATCCCCAGAATGCCCCCCTCCGTGCCTATCTCACTTGTTTACAGCTCTTATTGGTCTTTTAGCGCTGCTTTCACATGATGCAATATCTAGGCCTCCTGGACCTGTTCTCTCGCCCAAGCCTCATAGCATTCATATTCCAAGCACTAAGTATTCCCTGCCTGCTCAGATGCGTCAATCCGCCTATACCCTTTTCCTCGCATAGAGAGCTGTAGGTAGGAGGGAACTAATACTTTAGATAAGGTTCATTGCTATTTGCTCTCCCGCTACGCTAGCACTTAAGAGACTCTCTTAGCCCAGAGTGAGGGATCACAATAAGGAGTAACCAAAGTAGGCAGTACCGCGGTACCAGTCCACGACTACCATTTCTGTAACTTAACTTCCCTGCCCCCTGTCCACTCAGTCTTCTTTTCGGACCTCAAGAGCATTGAGTAAAGGGGGGGCACGGGGGCGGGAAGATCTACTCATTCAAAGGGAAAGCGCACCCCTCTATTTATTCTCACAAGAAGAAGAGCTAGTGAAATGGGCCCTTTCTTCATGCCAGCGGGGGAAAGAAAAGAGGCCCGCTGCGAGAGGAGAGAGTGATTCAGCTGCTAACAAGCGCAGGTTTTTCATTAAATGAATGGTTATTCGGGAAACGTCTGTTGATGAGAAGGTCATACATAGTTAAAAAAGTAAACCTGGGGGCGGATTCAACCCGGGCTCCGTTCGAAGAGACGAATAAAGGTCCTTCTCCCCCACATGCTCCTTCCCATGAGCAACTCGGTTGGCTTCGTGAACGGGAGCGCGGATCACCCTCACGCGGGAAGATGAACATTGAAAGGACTGAAAGGGTAGCGACGAAATGTAGATGTTGATTTTTGAGGTCGCGTACTTTAGTTATAATGCCTTCTACACGGTAGAAGCTTCTACTTTTCTTTGGTCCCGGCCGACCAAGCGTAACGACCGCAGAAGGTACGGCCGGAGAATTTTTCTCCAAGTCAACAGCATGTCGGGCAGGTCAAAGGTGATCCTCCAATCCGGGGAGAATCGAGAGGTCATGATAACAGTTGACGAGTGAGGCGAGGGGCTTATTCCTCTCAATCGACGAGGGCTTGAGTCCCCTACGGCCAGTACAATGCGCTAGTAGCATCTTCTATAACGCTGGCATCTTCTATAAAGAAAGCTGTCCTGGGGGACTCCGTCTCGTCTTTAGGGACTATATTCATCGTAATTAAGCAATCGTTTCTTGCGTTATCAGTTTTTTGCGTATAATAATTGCTGAACGTACGGCTTGCGGTACCGCTTATGGTACTGCTTGCGGTACGGACTGCTCTTCCTGCTGTTAACAGCGCTTTCCCTTTCTCTTTTTGGGGGGTTTCAGGCCTAGCTTGACGCGGCAGTAGGGACTGCTTTTCTTTCCGTTGCGGGCTGGGATTGCTGTCATGCTTTTAGCTGAGTGCTTTCCGACCGTTTTCTTCCCGAAGTCAGACTACTACCGAGCTCCGCACCAGGGCTCAAACCATGCCTCAAGGAAACAATAGCCCCCACAACCCAAAGGCTTTCCGAGAGATCCGAGAGACATGGTTCAACTAATGGTGCACTATCCTTCTCCCAAACATTTCTCAGCGAAACCAATGAGTACAACTTTTTAAACGGAAACTACGAACAAGATCTTAGAGCTGTCTCAATCATCCACAGCTCCGGGATTAATGTGCTGTTTTTTATGCTGGAGTCATGAATCGCCTCTTTGCACTTTTTTTTAACCTTTTTTTCCGTGTTCCTCTTTTTAGTAGAAAGCGAAATGAGAATAATGAGAATCGTAGTAGTAGTTCCACGCCCCCTCTCGCCCCTTAAACCAACCAAAAAGGAGAAGGCGCTTTCCGAAAACGATCAAGGCAGGGATTTCCGGTAGTCATCTATCGCGACAATGGATCAACCCGATTTCCAAGCTAGAAGAAATTAACAAAAATTCAAACTTGGAAAGACAGATCTCGCTAAAAAAAGTGGAACTCCAACCATTATCCTTATGGAAACCGCTTGCCACCGGGATCGGCCAGTTGCCCTTTCATTTTGCTTCGGCAATAGATCAAAATAGAGGTCTGCCTTGGCATTTCACTTCCCAAAGTAAGTAGGCGAACCACTTTACGCTTTCTATTTAGAAGAAATTCCAATGCTTATACAGCTCACCGGGAGCTTCAAACCGAGGTGGGTAATTCGAAGATGCTATTGACTCAGACTTTGCATCCGCTAAATCCAATAACGGGGAAGGTTACTCACTTAGTGCAAAGCACGGAGGTTCTGGAAGAAGTGTGGTTACATACTTAAATTCCACTTTTTAACCTAAAAAAGACTTTAAAAAGGACGTTTGGGACCCGAAGCAACAAACGCCTTACCAGGGATATATTCTCAAACTAACAGCTTCAAGATAAAGGGGATGCGCTCTCGGATGAAGAACTTGAGGCAACGGCCAGAGGTAGTTGACTAGCTTGGAGATAGGCAGAGGCAGCTTGTTTACTACTTAGTGATTCCAGGGTTTGTACCCGGATTGAAAACCTCGCTCTTGAAGTGAGTCCTCTTCCTTTAGTGGGAGGAAGAGTTATAGTTCAAGCTACCTGAGCTAACTGCTTTTCACTCGAATTCAACTTCACTGCTCTTAGAGCGAGAAGAGGAAAACCCCTCTCTCGAATGAAGAGGAGGGCAGCTTCGGCGGGACCTAATTCAGGAGCAAAGGTGGAAAGGGAAAGACTTACTACGTTCATGCTCCGCCCCCGTGGTTCACTCACTCTCTTTCAGCGCTTTCTTCAAGCAATGATGCGATGATAAAACGCGGAGAAATAGAAACAAAAAAAACAAGCAAGACACTCTAAGAACAAACAGTCTTTGTAAGTTTCGCCTACATATAAAAAAAAGGAATAGGCATTGAAGAGAGTCAGCATAGAAAGACAATCAGAAAGAAGATAAGCATTTGGCATACACTTTTGGCAAAGAAATGTAACATCCACAAAACCGAAAGTCTTTCGATCCCATGCAGTCAATGCCAATGGGTGTGCTTAAGAGCTGGTGGCAACCGAATACCTTTCACACCTAACCCGGGCTTTTGCCAACAACCTTTCTTTCAAAATCCACTTGGTGAACCTATCCAAAGTCCAGGAACAGCTACAAAGGCTTCAAGAGACAGTGGCTCGAAGCATTAAGAGGAAATAGAAAGATTCGTATGAAGAGGTCCTCAACCCTTAGATTTGGAAGGAATGAGAGGGCCCACATCAAAGGGTAGCTGAACCTACATAGCGAAAAGGGGGATCCCCTTAGGGCAAGCACTAAGCAAGTAAACTACCTTATTCGCGAGAATTTCCTCCCTCCGGTGCTGTCTCCTCACTAAGCGCTCTTCTTGTCGTTTCAGCCTTTCCTTCATATCTAATTTGGCCTGAAGTCTTTCTTTAGCTTGATCAGATAATGGTGCTCCACTTTTGGACATAGAGTTTGATATCACCCAATTCTTCGTTTACTAACGTAGAACTCATACTACGCCAGTAGGGGCTAATCAAAGTAAAGAGAGTCCAATCTCTGAAATAGAGCTTGGTCTCTCCATAGTAGTATAGTATACTAAGGCGTAGGTTATGACTTGATCCAATAGAGTCAGAACACCTTTATATCTAAAAGAAATGGTGCTCAATGAAACGATCCAGATTCCGCACTATGCTGTGGGTTGGGGAGAGAGCTGCTCTGCGAAGCTGGGCGTTCAGTGTTCTTATGGAGGAACCATACTAGAAAGAGAATAGAAAAGGCCTTCACTTCAAAAAAGAGCGGGGGAGTGATGGGCAACCTTAGTCTATATGTTGCTCGTGAGCCGCCAAGTACAAGTCTCGCAACAGTACTGGCGCAAAAGGATCGGCCCTTCACTTGCCGATCGTTCGCGAGTCGAACTCGCTCTCTTGCCACGCCTTTCACTCACTCGCTTGAGTCGGGCTCAATCACTCTTTTTGTTTGGAGGATCATTCGTTCTTCACTCTCTTTATATTACCCGCGGGGAGCGCAGCAACCAAGGTGCATATTATCATATAGAAACAAGCGAACCGTAGCGATTCGTACTACCGGAAAAGTTTCGCTAACCGGCAGGCAATAGAGTCCGCCGATATGCGCAAGCAAGCGTAGCGAATCACATAGATAAGCCCCTACCTGCCAGCGCGCGTATAGATAGGGCGAGCGAAGCGCGAAGAGGATGGATGTCTGAGCGGTTGAAAGAGTCGGTCTTGAAAACCGAAGTATTGATAGGAATACCGGGGGTTCGAATCCCTCTCCATCCGCGAAGTCATAAGTTATCTCTTGCGTTATCTATAGATAAGAACGAATCGGATCGACTCGACTGAATGGGTAGCTTGTGTTATGATATAGACGGAGGTTCTTGTGTTATGATTTAGTTAGGACTTTGTCTCCCTTTCGTTATCTTCCGCTCCCCTTGTATAGGTTGGGCAAGGGCCGGGTGGATTACCTTTGGGAGCTAAGCCGAAGATCTCGGTGGTCTTGTGAGTGGTTGATAAACTACGATTGCAGTTTTCTTTAGGAAGTCCCATAGCTGTGAGGCTTAACAGACAAAGAAAACGGTGGATACTTCCACTAGTTGGGTAGAAGGTGACGACCCTAATGAATCGACTATGAAGGTGGCTGTTAGCTACATCAGCGCTCAAATTCCTTCATCGTCCCCGGCTTCGATGATCAACCCCTGGCACATTTAGGTTTTGATCTTCGGCCATCCTGGTCCTCAGGACCCAACACAATATTATTCATTCTTATATATTTCCTTTAAAAGATGCAAAAGGTGTTGATACGTCCTATCCACATAGAAAGCTTACCCTCTTCCACACATTATCGGTGGATGCTACAGCCGCTAACACTTTGGCTGCAGGAGGGGAATGGTTAAGTGAAACTCTCGACGTCTTGTTTGGTAAACGGGATGTTTACCCAGGCGCCGTAGTCTTGCCTAACCGTTCGGTCGGAGATACCTTTGTATGGTATAGCAAGCTGTTTAGCTACTTGTATCGATTTGCCACAGTGTGGTTAGATACAATGCGATGGCAGCCGCAGCTTGGCAGGATGGGAATGAAGGGAGAGGGAGCAGGGAAGAAAAGGTTATTCCCTATTGGCTCACCCTTGTATCAGGCCTCGGTACGGCCTATACATGATTGGGCCATGACGGTTTTGGCAAGGTTAAAAATGGATGGTACCTATAACCAGACCCAACCGTTGCAGTACCTGATAGGAAAGAAAAAATGATTTTCTTTTGATCTCAAGGCTGCTACCGATTCCTTACCTGTTATCCTGACGTCCTGTATGATTGCAGGGTTGTTCGGAAATCCCCTTGCAACTTCCTGGACGTTCATACTTTGTTCTGTAGTCTTTCAATTACCATATTTAGATAATAAATAAAGGCTATAGGTCATCGGTTGTGACGTTCACGAAGGTAGTTTACTTACTTAGTGTGAAACGCGAAGGTAGTTTACTTGCTTAGTGCTTGCGCTAAGGGCTAGGGTTGCTTTCTCTGTTGGTTGAATTCGCCACTAGGTGGAATCAGACCTTCGGCTCTCGATTGCTGCTTGATTACCTATGTCGCTTGCGTTAAGCTTTCTTCGCTTTCAGTTCTCGGAGATGCACAGGTCGTGGATTCCAAAGCCTAACAAGCCAGGAAAAATGCGCCCTATAACACCATGCAAGAAGGACCTCATTGTCATGGAAGCCCTTTCCTTACTCTTCAATATAGTCTATGAGGACGTCCTTCTGACCCACTCTCATGGCTTTTGGAAGGGGAGAGGACCCATTACCTTCTTTGCGCATGTTGATAGTTGGGGGACAGTAGATCGATTTCTCAAAGCAGACATTGTTGGTTGTTTTGATAACATTGATCACACTCTTCTAAATAGAAGAATTGGTTTAGATATGGGTGAGAGCAGTGAGGGCTTTTGTAACTCAATTTTTCAGCTTTCTAAAAAACGGAAATAAGAGATAAGGTAAGACTTATGGCTCTTGTATAAAAGGGATCCCTCAGGGCAGCCCGTTGTATCCCGTCTTAATGAACATCTTTCTTCACCAACTTGATGTGAAGACGCAAGACTTTATGAGTAAAGAAGCGAGAATTAGGTATGTGCGCTACGCTGACGATATAGCTTTTGCTATTAAGGAAGGAGCCAACTCAGAAATGGTAAGCCAAGGGTTCAAGCAATTCTTTAATGAAGTCTTGACTGAGCTCAAACTGGAAGCAACTAGTTTTGAGCTCGTTCGAGGAATAAGCAAGCCATGCTCTACCTTAGTTCTCGGAGTCCTAATAAAAATGCGTCCGGACAGAAACTTGGAGTTAAGGGCAGCCATTAATGGGTTAAAAAACAAATTGTTTCAATCAATCGACAACGACATAAGGAAGATACAAGGCAAACGCGTAAAACACTTTGAGAGAGCGCTCCTTCCCCGAGTATTCCAGTATCTCGCTCTCTATTCGTGTTGTTGCAATGCTAACGAGGTACTAGCTTTTCTACAGAATTCGTACATTCAAAAGTACAAGTTGTATCTTCAACTACATAAGAAGAAAAAGCCCAAGGGTAAGGGCGACACCGAAAACCTCCTCAACTTAAGAAGTATCAATACGTGCTTAAAGCATTTCCAACTATAATTGCGTAAGAAGGGAATTCATTGACTTCGAACAACAAAAAGGAGGTCAATGAGCACTAACTCTCTTCTCTTACCCTTTTTTTTGAAAGGAATGCCGCTATAAAGGAGGCGGAATTACTGTTCAGTTAGAGTATAATGCAGGATAGCCGCCGCTAACTAAATTCACACTATTTTCGTATAGAAACAACGGCACCAGTACGGCTTTTAGAGGGCCCTCTCCTCTCTTCTATTACTTGTTTGAGTTCCCCTGTCTCCCATCCTCTTTTCAAGTCCCACTCTTTTCCCGGTTAACAACGGCGGACCCTCTTAGTTATGTTAAATAGAGTCCCATCTAAGGGAACAGAACTCTTTAGTATCAAAAAGTCACATGGCAACCTATGCCCGAATCACATTCTTTTTTATTTGAGTTATCTTCTTTTATAGTCTTTTCTTTATTGGCTTCATCCCGTCCGTCCCATTATATCTAGTGCGTGTCATACTTTTTGGGTATAAGCCCTTAGCGCAAGCACTAAGCAAGTTCTTTCAGAACCTTACTTAAGGCCAGAGTACTTGAGCCTTGAAAAAGGATCTCAAATAGCCTTAGCGCAAGCACTAAGCAAGTAAACTACCTTTTTCGCTAAACCAAAAAAGGCATTCCATTGAATGAAGCCCACTTCCCTCCTAGAATGGAAAGCCGCTTTCGGGGGAGAACTCTTGCTCACAGGCTCCCTGAAACCAAGAGACGAGACAGAAGATGCATAAGATGCAGAGGATACTATGGATTCAGGGTGAGCCCCTATCCTATGTCTAGGAGTAGAGAAGAGAGCACCTTCACCCGGCAAAGCACTTATTTCCCGCTCTTCCTGCTTGGCCAAGATGTGTTAAACGAAACCTTCTTTAAAAATTTCTCTAAAGGTGGATAATGGGACTACAGGTCTGCTGCTTTGACTTTTTCTTTTTAGGAGAATCTAAAAATGTCGGCGAAAAGTAAAGGCGGAGAATCCCTCGAAAAAAAGGCGGCAAATCGCGCAGAAGCTCTTTATTACTTTTTGCTGCGCTTGAACTGCAAGAAGAATCCAGGGATATTGTGTACCTAAATTCCACTTAAGGACCAAGACAAGCGGAGCCCAGATCCTGTTGAGGCAGAGTAAGAGGTAGTTTACTTGCTCGACCATAGGGAGTTTACTTGCTCGACCATAGGGAGAGGGAGAGGTAGCTTGCTTACTTAGTGTGAAGCGCTAAGGAATGATCCCCGATTCCCAGATAGCAATAGCAATAGCAATAGCAATGCGGCTAAAGCGATGCTAAGCGCACAGACAGAGAAAAAAGGGATTTATTTCGCCCCAATTGCAATGGATTCGCGAGCAGAGCCAAGGAACTTATGTGTAGAGTTCTGAACTGATGTGTAGCATCGGCGGGATCAAGCTTCGGGCTAGCTTAAGAGTGGTCGAGCTTGTTCTCACCCTATGAGAGAAAGATCAGGATTAGCTCATTCAGCATCTGGGGACGGATAATAATTACAGAGGGGCGAGATACTTTCTATACTGGTTGTCGAAAAAAGAAGGAAAATCCTATCCCTGTAGGAGTACTTGAAAGGATATTACTATGTGGTTGTCAAGCTCGTATCTCAGAGGAGAGGGTAACGAGACGGAAGATGTAATAGTTCGGGGTGTCAACTAGAGCAAGCTATCCCACATGGAACGAGAAACTCACGCCCAGTAGAGCTATATGCGTTCAGAGCTGCGGCTTGCATAGAGCCGGTCTCCCATGAGCGTAAGATCCTATCGTCTATAGACATGACTCCACTTTAGAGGAAATAATATAGGGACAGACACGCTCTTAGGGTAGGGTTAAAACTACTGAAATAGCCTGATCGTTATGACTAAACTTCTTCCTGATTGAATGAGTTAATGAGATAATCCTTCTATGTCTCACAGGACAGATAACTCAGTTAGATAAAGGTAGTTTACTTGCTTAGTGCGAAACCCTGCCTGTCCCATGATAGAACGAATTGGGCAACCTTAGCAGCTCTTCTTGTTTAGCGAGGAAAGCCTGTTACGAGTAAGTGG
This sequence comes from Prunus padus, assembly GCA_024362665.1. Taxonomy (NCBI): domain Eukaryota; kingdom Viridiplantae; phylum Streptophyta; class Magnoliopsida; order Rosales; family Rosaceae; genus Prunus; species Prunus padus. Next base: position 208,147 of record JANFAM010000004.1, on the reverse strand, counting down.
AGGGGCGCAGAAATAACTAGAACTGAATGCGGAAAGTATAGAAAAACATCTCGTAATGTATTTAACCAGAAAATAGATTATGCTCCTGCGGAAGTATCTACTCGTTACGGAATCTTAGGTGTCAAAGTGTGGATTTCATATTGTAAAAAATAAGGGGGACGTGCTATATCCGAAACGCACGAAATATCGTAAATATCGTAAAGGCAGATGTAGTAAGGGTTGCAAACCGGACGGTACACAACTTGGTTTTGGAAGATATGGCACTAAAAGTTGTAGAGCTGGTCGTCTTTCATATCGAGCCATTGAAGCAGCGCGTCGGGCTACAATCGGACAATTCCATCGTGCTATGAGCCGAAGAAATAGTAAGATATGGGTAAGAGTTCTCGCTGATCTCCCTATTACCGGGAAACCTACAGAAGTAAGAATGGGAAGAGGAAAAGGAAATCCTACGGGTTGGATCGCTCGTGTGTCCACGGGACAAATCCCATTTGAAATGGATGGTGTGAGTTTGTCAAATGCTCGACAAGCCGCTACATTAGCGGCGCATAAACCATGTTCGTCAACCAAGTTTGTTCAGTGGTCGTAACGTAATTGGTTAGCGGGGGGCCGGGATTCAAAAGAATTAGGCGAAGTGTTTGTTCCTGAACGACGGAAGTGGAAAGACACTAAGGGAGAGGGGTATACTCCTTGATTTTTGTAATCGCCGAAATTGTACGACTTTTCTTCCGGGTGTACGACCCTGATACGTTACGGTTTTTATCAGCTGGCCCGGTTTATAAAGTGATAGTAGTAAGAATAAATAAGAAAGATAAAAGCTAAGATTCAGGGAGGGAGGCCTTTATGGGAGAAAGGAAGAAAAGTATGTATGTATCTGGGGGGTGGAAGGAATTGGCAGAATTCTTTTAGGTCCCAATGAGGGGGGACGGGGTCATGCGACGGATGCAAGCTAGACTTTGAAGTAAAAAATCCAAGATTTCATAGAAGAAGGAAAAATCGACGTGGTGGATGAACAGGAAGCTCCTAAGAACCCCAACGATAAAATGAGAGTTTTTAAGAACTCGCTCCCTAGTCACGCTCTGGTCTCAACATGCTGGGCCGAGGAAGTGTCCGATTTCCAACAGCCCCCTACCATCACTACAATTAAAGCTATTAATACTCTCTGGCTTTGTGAGGAAGATCCCTCCCACTGGATCATCATGACTCCTACGTTCCGGCTTTTCAAAGGGCGATCCTGGAAGAAGAATTAAAAAAAGGGATAAGGCTGCAAGAAAGAACCTAGAGAGGAAGCTCCGCCGAAACGAAAGAAGAAGAGGAAATGCCGCTCAAAGGAGAAATGCTGCCGGAAGAAGAGGAAATAAGACTCGAGTCTCCGGAAATGTTTCAAGAGGGAGTTCCATGGGAAGAGGAAAATTCAGAAAAAGAGAAAGAAAAGAAGAAGATTGAATGGATTATACCAAACCTGCCTCCGCCGCCGTCGCACGAACCGTTTAAGATGGCCGCGGCTGGGTGGGTTGTGGTGCTACCATTCCTTTAGGATACCTTTCGGCTTCAGTAAAAATTCTTCCCCCTTAGTTTTTATAGATATTGAGTTTGTACGGCAACTCAACTTTGAGTATGGAATTTACTTTGTTGGTTGAGTGGAGTTACGGTAGTTCAATCTATAAAGGAAGGACAATCGATCGCACTTTGCGCAGAACCACCGTTAGGTGGCTCTTTACTCCCTCAGGACTTGCTTCTTATTTTTCTTTCACCCCCCATCCCCTTTTATATCAATAGGGAGCTACGAGCAAGGCAGCTCTGCTCCGTAAAGAAAAGAAGCCAGCAGGTCCTTTTCCGCTTGATCGCTAACTCGTGAGCAAAGCCGCCCGTCATGCAGCATATGAGCGGATCTTCACTAAAAGCCGGCTCTATTGGCGGATGGATAACGCCCCTCACTCTGCCATGAGAACAAAGAAAGCCGCACTATCTCCTTGCAGCTTTGCCTGCCGCCCTTCGGTGAGTAGGATGGATAGCAAAGCCGCCTTCGGCCTTTTGCTTAGCAAGCCCCTCTTCGAGCCTCTGCTGAATTCCGCTCGCCCCGGTCCTTAGTAGCGTTGACAAAGTCAACGATACAAGCAAGGAGTTGACAAAGGAGAGCAGCCCCTGTTGATAGAGAGCTTACCGCCCCGCCCTTTATAGTCGCGACTGTTGTCATGGAAAAAGAGTGTGTTTTCCGTCAAAGAAGCATGCTTAACACAGCCTATAGCGTAAAGGCATTCGAGCCGCGTCTAAACTAAATTAAGGGTATAAGGGCCCGTACTCTCTCTTCTGTAGTAGATACGCTATCCCTTCCGGCCATGGTATGGGGGAAGGGAAGTGAGATCTACCGATTGATTTGATATTAGATGAGCGGCCGTACTATGATCGTTCGGGAGACATGGCCCCATGCGCTACACACAAGAATGAATTGTTATGCGGTCGGTAAACTATTTCCGCGGGCAGCCTATCAAATCAGATCACGTATTTTTTAATATGTCGTTCCGTCATGTACATGTATTCGGTCTTAAATTTGGATGTTCCTGCTCGTGCCCGGAGAGAGAATGGGCACGACTCCCCGTTCTAACGTCCAAAGCATGCCGGCCGTTCTAAGTTCCGGGGTTGGGTCGGATAGGACCAGACCAAATCGGCTGGATCTGTGGAATCTGAACGGATCAGATCCAATCGGATCTGATCGTAGCTTCGAGTTCAGGTGCCGTACCGCGGCCGGACCGGAAAGGAAGGGGGCAGCGAACCTCCTGCCAAGAGGCCAAGGTTGCTTGCTAACTCTCAGCCACTTGTTAGAAGGAAGTGCAGCTTGATTGTAGGAAAAAGGGGAATCAACGGGAAGGAAAAAATAAGGTAGATTATTAGATTCTATTTCCTCCTTTTGTAAGGGTTGGCTTTAAGTGATAGGGGATGTGATTGGAATTCGTCTTTTCTTTGTTTGTATCACCGAGACACCCGAAGGGCCGGCCATATGTACCTCGGGAGACCCGGCCCATTCAAATAAAAATAGAACGAGCACCTACGACTAAAGGGAATGGAATGTCGACCACGGGGTGAGATGATCTTCTAATACGAGGGCGAGTGACTGGTCAAGTCATGAAACTTAGTCATTTTGATCAACAT
>JANFAM010000004.1:170000-200000 GCA_024362665.1 Prunus padus | reverse complement strand
AAAGGCGAACTGCAAGCATTGCAAGCAAATAAAAAGCCCCCGCCCGTTTGAGTCGTTGCGAGCCGGAAAGCGTACCGGCAGTTTGAGTCGCGAAGGGGCCGCTTGCTTAAAAAATTTTATTTATAATAAATAATAATAAAAAATAGATATATAATTATATAATTATATCTATAAACTAAGAAAATCCGTTTTTTTTTTAATCCAATTGTTGAAGAGGAAGAAGCAGATAGAGCAAAGGCCTCCTCTTTCCGTCCGCTCTTCCCGAAGTGAGCTAATTGCATGTAGAGATCCGTAGGGGCTTATAGTTTAATTGGTTGAAACGTACCGCTCATAACGGTTATATTGTAGGTTCGAGCCCTACTAAGCCTACCACCCCCTTCTCTGCACCCGATACAAGGCAGTCGAAGTCCTCGCCACCCTGCAGATCTCAATCTAGCGACGGCACCTGGAACCACACAGCTTCCGCTGCCCTTCGGGCACGCCCCCTACGCTTACCACTCACCTACGCTCTTGCGGCATGCCCCCTTCGGACAATACGGCTTTCGTAAGTAATACGCGAAGCAGCTGAGCGATAGCTCTTCTTCGATCGCTATATTCTTGCGATAGCGAAGGCGTGGTTCATCCTCTAAGAGAGAGTAGATGCGAAGATTCGGATCGAAGATCTTCGCTTGGGCCGTCTCGCGAAGATCGGCACTCGAAGGCTTGAGGAGCAGCCCGCTAAAGGGGAAGCCGTGGAGACGGCGGACTCGCCAGTCAGGCACACCGTGAGGCTGACTACAGCAGACCGGGGGGTTACAATTCCAGTTTTCCTGTTTCAATTTCCGGGAATGAATGTAGGAAGTGCAGACGGGTGTGAACATTCAACCAAAGGCATCTTGGGTAGCTAAGCATTGTGGCCATCACAGTTCAAGCTACATATGGCTGGCGTACAACCTACGGCCAAAAGAAAAACAACAAAAAAGGATGCCGTACCTTTAGTCTAAGATTAGACAAAGAGCAAGGGGGCTATGAAGCACTGCCGGGTAGACCATGGCTCCAACCGGGGTGGTTCATGACTGGGCTAATAAAAAGCAGTCTCAAGCAGGGAAACGCGGGATGGAAGGCGGAAAAGACTTGGCTTTGTTTCACAGAAAAAGGACTAAGGAAATTGAGTTTCCGTAGTGGCGATGCGTTGACCTGGTTGAAAAATATATATAATATAAGGGCGATTCTGCTAGCCAAATCACACTAATGCGATTCATTCGCCCGGAGCAATTCAAACTCTTAGTAAGACTAGGCGGGCGACTCATTCTATTCTCTGGGTAGGTGAAGCGTCTAGCTTAGGGGGGCGCGTCGAATCGCTGAAAGGCCTTGGTGATTCTCCAATTTGGTAATCTGAAGATAGAAAACCAAAAATGATTCCAAACTTCACTTCAATAGTCTCGTATCCACGCTGCCCCGACTCCAAACTCGATGTTTGTTAACTAAGCACAAACTCTTTCTTATCAAACAAACTCCTTTTTCGTTCCCTTGTACAGCCCTTACCAGGCTGTTTTAATTATGTGTTCTTTGCAGTGTATAGGAATTCGTTAAGCCAATGCATATAAATAGACAGGCCGGGCTCATCCTTTTATGTTGAGGTCGGTGCAAGTCTGTCTATGATTAAGAGTATAGGTGGTGTTGAAGCTGGCTTATTCATGCTAGTCATCTTAGAGCTATGAGTCAGAACAATGTTCACCAACTCTTTTATAGTAATCTTGTTCATATATCGAAAAGCTTTTGAATATGAGTTTTTAATTGTTATATTAAAGTGTTTTGTTGTTTCCTCCCCAAGGCAGCATTGCCGAGCGGGCGATCCCTGTCTTGTTTATCCAGCGAGCTTTTCTCCGTGGTACTCCAATTCTATTTGTGAGAGCTCGGCTACTTTTTGGACCTTAATTCTCAAAAAAAATGCCTACCTATAAAGCGCTGAGTTGAAGAGGGAACAAGTCCCAAGATGATAAGTGAGGAAAAAGTAAAAAAAAATCTCTTCAAACCTGAGCTTTTCGGTTCGCTCCCCCTATGTGGTCGGTCTTCTTACCAGTCTGCCTCCTTTCTCTTGATGGAATATAAAAAAGCCCGAGCTCCAGCTTTGCTTGCGCTCTTCACTGGCGCTCGCCAGATGTATCACTCATCCCGCTCCAAAGGCAAGGAGTCTTCTGTATGTTAGAATCTTTACGGGAATGAATCGCATATGTTGGTTGAGAATTGCTCGGGAATTCATTTATAGTTATTTTGCCAGGTTCTAGGGTTGGGCTACTCTTCTTTTTTGTCGATCGAGCCGCTTTCCCTCATTCCACTCGTCCAGCCTTCTTCACGAACTTGTACAATCGATGCCACAAAGATAGACAACTCTATTATCGAAGAAATAAGGAAACGGGCGACGGTTTGGCACCAGATATCCGGGGGTGTAGAAAGAGCAGCTGTGAGAAGCGGAAAAACCATCAAAAAACGACGATTGTTCGTGAAGGTTTCCACAGAAAGACCCCTTAGTTCTGGCAAACGGATCACAATTACAGGTACCTGGGAGCATACCGATGGAATGAACGAAATACGAACAGTTAACATAATATGGTCATAGATCTTAGGTTGTAACTTGATCATGAGCGAATTTGTTGATGTTGCACCCACGAAGTATGGAAAGTGCCAAACATTGGGAACTACCCGGGGAGGAGTTAGGAACAGGAACAAGGAGAAGCGAGAACCACTTAAATAGAGGAATCGATTGTATTTCGTCCTTTGTTCTCCATAGCAACTGGGGATCAAAAAGCACCAAATTTGATGACTTATTAAGGGAAAGACGAAATAAGAGCATGCTATTGAAGACGTTGCAACATATGTCGGGGAGGCCTCCGTTGATTGTGTACAAACAAAATACGAGTCCAAGGGCAGGGTAAGAAAGGGTTTAGCTAATGGAGATATTAACTCTTCCGGGAACCAGTAACGCGTAAACCATGTCAAACCAAGACCGATCAATATCCGAACGGAACGGATTCGAACTTCTCCTAGAATAGTTTCCGGTGCGAAATGAAATTCATAGGATATATATATGAGTAATTCAAAGGAAAAAAAGAAATATTTGATAGGATCGTTTCGGAAACGTAGAATGTAAGAAAAAAAAATGGTTTTGAATAGAGAAATCACCATTTCCCGGGCGGATACGGAGAATTCTAGCCGCATAAACGACTGGAAAGCGGAATCCAGCTCAGCGGGTGGACTACTGAGCTGCGTGGTGTTCAAAAAGTTAACCCATTCGGGGTCTTGGTAAGGAAGATTCAACAAATACAAATCTAGTAGCTCCCGTTCAGTAGGAAGAATTTTTAAAGTTCCAATAAAGGGTAAAAACCCCCCCAAAAAAATAAGAGAGACTTGTGCTTGCTCTCCCAATTCAGGAAGACGTAAATCGCCGGTTGGGCTGGTCCAACCAAGAAAGGCATGGGGCATTGCTTGTTCTGTTAGGTTCTTAGTAGGAGTCGTCTACCTTTTCTTCTTTTACTTCACGGTTTCCTTGATAGCTGGAAGTTCTCCAAAAGTATGAAAAGCTGGAGGACTTTGTACCATCCATTCCAGTGTGGTTGAATTCTGTTCAAGAGCCCAAGGACTTGGAGCACATCTTTTGTTATTTCCACTGCTTGAAGTGATTGTTACGACCACGAAGAAACGACGAATCCCAACTACGGATATATAAGAGCCAAAACTGCTAATGGCATTCCACCCAGCGTAAGCATCTGGATAATCTGGAATGCGCCGTGGCATACCCGATAGTCCTAAGAAATGCATTGGAAAGAAGGTCAGATTAACCCCGAAAAAAGTGATCCAAAAATGTATTTGCCCTAAAGTTTCAGGGTATATCCGACCAAAGATTTTACCCACCCAATAGTGAAATCCTGCAAATAAAGCAAAAACGGCTCCCATAGAAAGTACATAATGGAAATGTGCAACCACATAATAAGTATCATGTAGAGCAATGTCTAGCCCAGAATTTGCCAGGACTATTCCAGTGAGTCCTCCTATGGTGAACAAAAAGATGAACCCTACAGCAAATAACATGGGTGTTTTGTATTGTATCGAACCCCCCCACATGGTAGCGATCCAACTAAAGATTTTAATTCCTGTGGGGACAGCTATGATCATGGTAGCTGCGGTAAAGTAGGCACGGGTATCAACGTCTAAGCCCACAGTAAACATATGATGAGCCCAAACAAGAAATCCAAGAACACCTGTACTGATCATGGCATAAACCATGCCTAGATACCCGAAGACCGGTTTTCCCGAAAAAGTCGAAACGATATGACTTATGATACCGGATCCAGGCAGAATGGGAATATACACCTCTGGATGCCCGAAGAACCGAAAGAGATGCTGGTATAATATGGGGTCTCCCCCTCCAGCGGGATCAGAAAAGGTTGTATTAAAGTTTCGATCGGTTAATAACATGGTAATTGCCCCCGCCAGTACCGGAAGCGATAATAAAAGTAGGAATGCTGTCACTAGAACGGACCACACAAATAGGGGTGATCTATGCATAGTCATTCCAGGTCCACGCATGTTGGAGATAGTTGTTATAAAATTGATAGAACCTAAAATGGATGAAACACCAGATAGATGAAGACTAGAAATTGCTAAATCAACCGCTCCCCCAGAATGGCTAGTAATACCACTTAAGGGCGGATAGACCGTCCACCCAGTGCCGCTACCCACTTCTACTAAGGCTGAGCTTAATAGGAGCAAGAGACTTGGTGGCAACAACCAGAATGAAATATTATTTAATCGTGGAAATGCCATGTCAGGTGCACCTATTAGAATCGGAACAAACCAATTACCAGATCCACCTATCATCGCCGGCATAACCATAAAAAAGATCATTAAAAAAGCGTGAGCCGTTATTAAAACATTATAAAGTTGATGATTACCACCAAGAATTTGATCGCCGGGTCGTGCTAATTCCATACGAATCAGTACTGAGAAGCATGTGCCCATCACTCCAGCAATAGCACCGAAGATGAAATATAGAGTCCCTATATCCTTGTGGTTAGTGGAGAACAGCCATCGTGTCATAAAATTGCGATTTACGAAAAAACGATTCCTTCCAGAAAAAAGGTTGTTCTTACCTTCCTGTACGAGTAGTGAAGAATTCTAGTGAGTTGTGGTTGGTTGTTGACCAACAGAACCTTAGAACAGAAACAAGAAGCTCTTACTGTACTTCCATCAGACTTTAGGTATTACCCTACCCTCCCCCGCCGATTTGGTTAATAAAATCTACTACCAGATTTAAGAACCACGAGGTACTTGTCGGCGTTCCCTGTAGATCCTTAAAGACTTCAACGGCATAAGAAAACTTCCGCTCTAAAGGAATTTTTTTATCCTCTAGGTCTAGTAAGGTACTCGTTATTTGATTAATGTCCCAACGGGGAGAGATCTGGGTTCCGCTTTTTTCTAATAAGGAAGTCATGGAAGAATCCACAGTAGATTTCAGTACAGAAAGAGCCTCTTGTTTGAGAGCATCATCGTTTGATTTATCAATAGCTTCCAGTAGCTGTAAATTGGCCTGCACGAGCAGTCCCTTCTTGATAGTCATCTCGAGTTAAGAATTCTCGTCACGCTTTTTCATTCACGATTTTATGTTATTGATTCCTCGTCGATTCTGCCCCTCGTTCCTTTTATCTTGGGTATCTCACTTGTAATGCAAAGCATTCTTTTCGATCTTGTACCCACGTAGCGGTACACTGAACACCAACCCAATCTCGACTAAACTGCATCAACAAGCTTTTCCTGTACCACGAATCCATGTAGATCCAGAATGACACCAAACCAATCTCAAAGAAACAGCAACTATGACCGCAAACGCCAACTCACTTCTTATATATACGTCACCAGTACCATCTTGTTTAGCACAAGTGTGATTGTAGCCATGTGGACGATTCCTTTGAGGTTGAGGCTCTCTGAAAGCCCAACTCTTATATACGTTACCGTTAGTCCCTCATTTTGTATCTATATCTATTTAGTCAACAAGTACCATTTTGTATCTATTTAGTCAAGTACCAGCCTCTCCTGTAGTAGCGAGGATAAACGTCGCATTCCCCACCTCTCTCAAGTCGAACTGAAAAAGAAGTTCATCGACAACACCGGCTCGTACTCGCTATTTAAGATTTCGTTTGGAATTTTATTTGCAACCACCAGGATGGGAACATCTTCATCTCATTGGATCAACTTCATCGGAGAAATACAGTTCTACGGCTCATGGTTCGAGCTCAAGAAAAGAAGTCAAGTTCAGTGGGCCGAATCGAAGTTATCCTCCTCACGCTTTCTACTAGTCGGATAGGTTAACAGCTTCTGCCTATAGGCCCGTCTTTGCGTTTAGGCTGGATACATTCCTTTCAAAGCCTCAAACTCGTGATAAAATCATTGATTTAAAGGGCTTATAGAAAGAATTTCCCTTGGTATGACCTTATCTTCTCCATTTCTTGGTGCAACCTCTCTCTTTTCTTCGGCATAGCGATCCCTATTCTCCATTGAGTGTTTCGTACTTCCCATTTGAACTGAACCCGCACTTGCGACTTCTTCAAAGTGATTGTATTCGGCGGCATAATTGTATTGATAACGACCTTGTTAGAATCTGTTGCAAATGCATGTGAGGGAGGGAATGATTGCACATTAGTCTTAGTAAGAGTAAGGGAAGGCAAGTGCCATGGCATGGAACTTCTTTTCTTCTTTGTACGAGTCTCTAAGAGCAGGGGATTCGAGAATAAGAAAGAGCCTCTCGTCCATTAAGGTCTAAGTTGCGCTGTACTCTGGGCATCTTCAAACTCCTAGTGCGCAAGGCTACGTACCTATCTCCTTCTCACTGAAAGTATGTAGCTCGTTCCCTAAAGGACCAGTGACTATCGGTAGAGTCCAAAACATCCCTCCCCCTATCGGTGGAGCTACTGCGTTCCTCCTAACCTCTCGTTCCAAGTATGTAACTCGTTCCTATCGGTTGAGCACTACATACCGTAACCGTAACAACAACTCATATGAGTGACTTCTTCCCCCCTCCTCCTCTCTAACTCCTAGCTCCTAGCCCCTAGCTGCTTCTAAGCTTCTAGCTCCTAACAGAAAAGGTAGTCTACTTGACTCTGAAAAAAAGAAGGCTTGGCTTACTCTTTCAACCAACGGCTAAGGCCGATAGAAGGCCTTAAACCCAAGTTCTAACACCAGAGCTACAGGTCCGGTCTGAGGGTAGTTAAAACGGATAAAAGAACCGATTTAGTCTGTGTTCAGTGATTCCCCCCCCCTAAGGGTATGAGTTCACTCAGCTTCACCTACTAAAAAGAAGAAAGGAGATAAATTACTCTTTCAAGCAATAGCTAAGTAGAGATATATCCTTTTTCTAATCCAGTTACATTGCTCCAGCACGGGTTCCCTAGCAGGGGGTAAGCAAGTCTATCTGGGTGTTCCCCCCGCTTGAAGAGGGGTCATTTCCTAGTCTTATCTATTTGTTCAGGTTGAGAAATCACTGGTTCAGAAATTACTACGGTGATAAGAGAAACTGAATACCGGTATGCTCTGGAGCCCGTTACCACTACCCCAAAGGTACACTAGAGAAATGTTGCACTAACGGCACAGAGAGGTTGTTTTCAAGACAAGACTTGGAGTTATGGTTAACTTGCTTGGTGGGCGTTGGACGAGCGCCCTGCGATAGCTTGTCGGTAGGGGGGCTTAACAGCCCACCTACATTCGGGAAATACCTGTGAAGCAAGCATTTTTCCCATACCAGAGGGGTTCAGATAAGACGGCTATGTTATTGAGGGTCACCCGTGAAACGGTGTTAAATTAGGCCTGCATGCCGCTAGTATGGTCACCAACCCTCGGGGGATTCTCAACCGATCTTCCCCCACGCTGTGAAGCGAGGCTGGCTCCATACCCATGATTTAAGGCGGGCGGGGAAGAAAGACTTTCTCTTGAACCAAAACTCAAGATGATCCGATCCGTGCTTCGCCCCGGAGAAATTATCTCTCTAAAACCAAACCGATCTGATCCACAGGTCGTTCTGCCACCCCATAGGCAGGAGAAGAAATCTCTGTAGTGTGCAGTCCCTAGCCTTATGGGGTGGTGAAGCAGAGCAAGCAGCCCTCGTTAAGATAGGAATATCTATTAAATAGATAAAAAGACGCTATTTTCATTCAACTGTGCTTGAAAGAGAGAGGATATGATATAAGGTAAGCCCCAATTCCACTGAAAGATTCAATTCAGTCAGCTTGGCTTTTTCTCTAGTTTGCCTTTTTGTCTACCTTCTTTAGTCAATGTCGCATTTCGAGTGCTTGGTTAGATCTCCTAATGTAATGAACGAGAAGATGCGGTGAATCAATCAGTATTAGCTAAGGAAAGCATTCTAATTCTGGGGAAGAGAGGAAATCTGTCTTTATAGGAAATTTTTATTTATAGGGAATCTGTGCTTACTAAGCCTTTGTTTGAAGGACCGGTCTGAAAGTGCAAGACTAGCTGGACCCGGACTGACTAATCGCTAAGAGCTCACCCCGAGTGGGATAACTCTAAGTACGGCATTCAGTAAGAAGTAAGCCAAGTTCAGTGATCCTCGAGAATGAACTATCAGGCCTAAAGCCTAGACTAGGAGGAAAGAACTGATGACTCGCATCCCCTTAATCTGAAACTCTCACAACACAAGAAGGATGGAAAGTCGTGGAATTGATCGAAGTTAGCCAAGTTCTCTTAGCCGTTACGTTAGGGTGACTCGAGAAAGCTTGAAAGGGAATTCCGAGAGCCCTTAAGCTTCAAGCTATCCGGCTTCAAGCCGTGAAGGAGGAATCCGAGTTGCATCCTAAAATAAGGAAGATCGTTCATCAGCGCTTTCAGTAACTAAAAGTAAATCTGGTGCGTAATCAAGCTAATCTCATTCCTTAGGAGCTGGAGCAATAAGAGATGAAAGAGTTTACTTTACGTTGAATACAGGAACTAGTAAACTTAGCATAGATGGAATGAACTATCAGAGAAGAGAAGGCTGAAAGCCTAGCCGAAAGCTTTTTAGTCAAGTACGCATGAAGAGTTTTGAGGTAGAGGAAGAAGGCATTCCATTCCGCATTCTTTGGCACGAGGGTTTGGCTTCTTTGATTCAGGTAGGAAAGAAGGGGCTATGGCACTTGGTTCATTCCTTTCTTTGGCAAAGGAAGGGAAGGAAGCAAGCAATTCGGACAGAAGAAAGAGGGCTTGAAAGAATAAGATACGTAGAGCGTGAACCAAGGTTCATAGGCGGATCAAAGTCGAATCTTGCAGATCCTAGTTCGCTTACTAATCGCTTTCGGGACCAGTCTTCAATGGCATGAAGCTTTAGTGGCATAGAATCGGCTGCCTTAGTCGAATGATCGGACAGATGAAAGGAGAACTATCTGGTGAGGCATCTGGATTTGATTCGGGTCGGTTAAAGCTTGAAAGGGAGTTCGTGGCCTACTAGGAGTTCTGTTTTCTGAGGACTCATAGAACACCTTATTAATCTTAATTCAACTGTCCTTTCAAGCAAGAGTTGTCTTAGATCAATGAATGAGAAGGAAGAGAGTGAATAGGGCACAGGAAATGAAGTCATCCAGGTTCGGAGCGGGAAGCATGCATTCAGGCTGTGAGGGAAAGTGGTTCTCTTAGCTTTAGTCAGCTTGGCTTGAATAAAGCTTTGGTTTCAGGAAAGTAGGGAGTCAGAGCTTTCCGGCAGTCAGCTTTGTGGATATTACTTTCTGGATTGGATTTTATTCCGTTTTTAGTCGGTTCACTGGAGAGGAAAAAAGACATGGAAAGAATAGTGAGAATAGCCGTAATTCAACTAGGCCTTGAATCAGTGGTTTACAGAGACAATGAGTCATCTGTTTACGGCGAATCTGCTCTTAGAATCTTAGAATAGGTTGGAACTCTTTAAACATGATACGCTTATTCAGAAAGTACGCATTTCTGGCTCTAAGTCCGCTGGGTTGGATCGAACTAGTTGTTTTGGCAGGAAGCTAATTGCATAAAAGAAGCATTCCACTTTGGGAAAGAGAATAGAAGGAGTCAGTCTTATTATAGGATCCCTCTGTCTTGCATTGGGTTCACTGGAGCTTATATAAAGCGATACGCAGAAGAGAGAGAATCCGTCTGTCTTTATAGTGCGGATGGACTGACTTTTCTCGCATCAAAGCTTTCCGGTTCTATTCCTTTATGATATGAAGAAAGGCTTGTTATCGACGAATAAGCTCTTTCTACTGTGCCCTAAAAGCTCATCCTAAGGAAAGTCGTTTTCACTCGGGACTTCTATTCTATGCTAGCATAGCATGCTTCTACTTCTATTCTTGATGTTGCAAATTCCGGATCTGGAAGAGTTTATATTCCTTTATTCTAAGATGCCAGTCGGGAAAGAGTTCGCTTAAGACTGATAAAGGGGAGGGCAGGTTGACTGATCGACCAAAGTAAGAAGAAGCGAAAGTTCACTCACGTAACTCGAGATGAGCTAATTCAATCCTTGCGTTGAGGTACGCATGAATTCACTCCCCACTCCAGGAAGTGCGCGACTCAATGTCAACTTCAACTAACGTCGAACCTCGCTCGGAACGAGCAAATTCCTTGCGCCAAGTTATGCCGGAATGAACTCTTACCTGAATCCCCCATTCCCAAAAGATCGAATTACTCTGTCTTCCTCGGAGCTTTCGTTTTCCTTCCTCAGCGCAAGCGCTAAGCGATAATAATTCCTCTGATAAAGTCTAAAGGTCAAGTCATCTTTCGCTTCCGGTCGTAAGAGCGTAAACTTACCTTCCTCTTACTAATCATAAGAGCCTGCACTGACTTCTTTGCCTCATTTTCCCGCATCAAAAGACAGATCTTAGTCATATACTATTTTATTTCTCCGTGGATTACTTGAGGATTGATCTGTTGTTGGATCCGTTGATGGATCGACCCTCCCTAACCACCCTATTTCTACTTGACTTGAGCACTGGCAGGTTTGAAGGGATAGAATCCTGTACGTAGAAGAAATAGTTGAACCCATAACTCGTGATTCGTAGCTTACAACCTATCCTTATATTCTCAATTGATCTTTGCTTACCGCTTCGCCCCCTTGCTTGCTTACACTATATCTATCTACGGTGCTTACTTTGCCTTCGAGGAAGCGCTTTGCTGCTGGTTAGGGTTGCTTGGAATGCTGCCGTTGGAGAGCTTGGGATTGGCACTTGAAACACTGGTTGCGAAGCAGAGCAACCTTGTCTGAACCTAGAAGTCCTTCTATTGGATTCGAAGTTGATCCTGAATCGGTTAAAAACCTGACTTTCATCGACTTGCCCCTGTCTTCTTTCCTGAGCGGGAGCAACATAGACTGATTAGCTCGATCTCCTCCTACTTCCGTTGCTAAGTACCGGCCGTTCGAACAGTTTACACTTCCTTCAGCTTTCAAGAAGAAGATTTCATTCCTCCCTTCCGCGGATCTCATTCCTTATTCACATGGATTTTCCCGAGAGTACCTTCCTTTGGCTGCTCCTTGATTACCAGAAGAACTTATTCTTAACTTCGTTGCCTTGTAGTGTCGTACCCTCACCCATTAGTTCAGTAGCTATCGTGCCTTCACCCAGTTAGAAAAGAAGTTTCTTCGCTTACGAGAAATCCTTATATAAGAAGTTGTTCATTCACTGCCTATTGAGAAATAGACATAGAGACGGAAGAAAGGACAGACGGAGCGGGACTAAGCAAATGAGAAAGGTAATCTAATCGCACATATAGGGGAAAGGGAACTACAATTGAGCTTGACTCACTATACGGCTTTCCTTACCCTCAAGTACCTTTAGCTGAAGATCGAATTCCTCTGTCCAGCTCCTTCTCGAATGTCCCATTAAGCAAGTCCCGCTTGGTATTGATGAAATCAATAGTACCGTCTTCGAACCCTAGAAATGCCATAACTCTATCTCCTTCGGACCCTGAGACTGATCTAACCCTACTTCACCGGAGACTGAACTACCTGAGCCTGAGACGAAAGCCCATTGCAAACACCTATCAATTAGAACCACAAGCAAACCTTCATTGACTCCTCACTCTGAACGAGATTCCGAAAAATCCCCTCACTCCAGCGGAGTTTCACTCACATTCACTCCTAACTAAGTTAATAAACTAACTGCCTCACTCCAGGTGAAGAAATACAAATACGGAGATCTTTCTATAGAAGAAATGAAATAAGGACGTCGTAACCGAAATCATAATCGCGCCTTAGCCCGGTTGAACTGAACTCGAGCTAGTCTGAACTCTTGAAGATAGGTCTTGCTTATAGAATTCCAGTTTCAAAGCGAGCTAGTCACTTTCAGATAGGTCCTTCCTTGCTCCAGTTTCAATAGGCTATCGATCCCCCTTCTTCTTTTGGTTCCCGCCCTCCGGACCTACCAACTTCATCTTGACTAGAGTTCATTTCCCGCGAGTACCTTCCTATCAATCTAACTTCTTATTACATAGAGCCTTTCCTTCTTCTTCTTAGCTCACAGCTTCTCCTTCTATGAGAACTGAAGTGGTGAGGTCAATCTTCCAGATTGCCTTCCCCGGCTGGATTCTATCCTTTTTACACCCTTCACTACATAAATACAGGAACCGAGAGAAAGAGTTCTACCTGAGCTAACACCATGACAGGGAGAAAAGACGTTTATGCGCTTAGAACGTGGCGTGCTATTCTACATTTCGTGCCTATCGTATCTATCCCCTACTTCGGGAGACTAAGCAAAGATAACATATTGAAAGGATTGAACTTATCGAACGAGGCCTATTCAACTACAGGAATTTCTTCTGGTTCGCTACTTAGATTATTGGATTGGACCGAAACCGGCCCATTATAAAGTTGGGGGGTGAGCTACTTACTTACTTTACTTTCTTCCTTGTGGGAATGGCCGATTCACTACTCCCTCGAACTGTCTTATCACTTTCCTGGTTCACAACTAGCTCTATTTTCTCTTTCTCCTTTGGCTTTCAACACTAGAACAGTTCCTTCAAAGGAAAGAAGGAATTAACAGTCAAAGACTTCCGGCACAGGCGCACAGAACAAAGACAATAGGACTGGACCGTTCAAGCAGAATCGTCGCTTTTTCAGCTTGAGCGCATCTCCTTACTACAACCTTCCTTTTAGACTACAGGTGCGCTACTCGATAGCTTCATTTAATCTATTTCTAGTTCGAAAAGAAGTTTTGTTACTGGGCTTAGAAGAAAGCTTAGGAAACACATTCAATTGACTGATAATACCCGAACCGTGATAAAATGAGTTTATGCGCTCACAACGTGGCCGTAGAATCTATATTTAGTGATGAGGTGAGGACCGTTTGCCTGTTGAGGACTTCCGACTTGGATTACCAGTTTCTCATTCACCTGCGAACAACTAGGGACAGATAGAGGTGGGATACCAGAGAGATCGTACTTTTCGAAGTTTATCTTTCAGCTTTCACCACTCGAACACTTCCTTCAGAAAGATTGGGAGGAATTCATCTATGGATTGGGCTTGATTGGGATGAATTCTGATTAGGGAAGCCGGCACGCACTGGGGACAGCTAACAACGTGTAGTGACTGTACCACTCTCTTTGACTCACATCGGGCACTCCCTCTTTGACTAAGGCTTGATTTAAGGAAGCAGGCTAGCTAGTGCTATAGATATAGATTGAGTCCGACAAGCTTTTAAGTAAATACAGGGTGCTCCACTTCTAGAATATTAAGTAACTAATTGGTGAAGAAGGAAGGTTAGCTTAAAAGAAGTCATTCATTGGCGAGGAATACTTATCTCTTTTACACAAGGTCGAGAAGTCACTCAGGTATACAATATAGAAGAAATGCGGTTGATAAGCGCCCTGGAATTCCATTCTAATAGAGCGGCTCGAGGTCAAATCCATGTTCCTAAGTCAAGATGAAGCGAATACTAAAGTAAGAAAAGGAAACTTAAACTCATCCCGTTCAAGCGTATGAGAATCTATAGTTTCTAGCCTGAGACGAAAGCATTGGGACTCCTACTTGCTTGCCCGCGCTGATTGGACAGAAAGCCTTCCTTTACTACCACCGACTGGAGACCGGATTGCTACCAGAGATAGGCACGGAACTGGCTTTTTACCCTTTCTTTGCCCCTTGGTTCGCTTGACTGCTACCCTTCGCTTTTGGTTGGACGAATCAGAGGATCTTGCCGAGGCAAATAAAAATGGAAAAGGTCTGGCTTGACCACGAAATAGAGAAGTGCGTCACGCATTTGATCACGAACGAAGTGGACACTCACTATAAGTTCTAATTCCCATGCTTTTTCCGAGCGATTTCAACGGCTTTCATCTGGTTCAGAAATCTATTCATAATAAAAGCATTCCTCGAGTTCCGACCCTTCATATTTGGATTCCCCGGGTGTTGCCCACCAAGAAACTACCACGTACTTCTTCTGTTCAGAACTATGTTCATATCATAATTCAGGAAATTCCCTTTCTCGATTCATTATAATGACGAACCCCCTCTTTCAAAAGTGCTTCTTTCTGGATTCGCTATTCTCAAAACTCTAGGATATAAGGTCCTAGGCCCCGAACCAGTGGTTAGGTAAAAAGGCTCTCTTCTTCCTATTCACTAAATGGGAAACTTGGGTCATTCTATTCCTTTGGATAAACCGTTCGGCTATAAAATACAAACCAGAGAGAGAGGGTGACTACCAATTAGAAAGACGGCTTTTCATAAGCACAAACAACAAGCGCAGGGAGAAAGACTGAAACAAGAAGATGTGATCTTGGCCGAAGGACTGGTGAAAATAGCAATGATCCAATGCCCGAATGGGCAACAAGCATTGAGACTTCTCACCTCTAGAGGGAATTTCTGACGAAGTGTCTGCTCGACCTGTATACAACGAATCCAGCCGATTTCCTCAACTTCGTCGACCCTCACCTTTCTATTTATCTTCCTTCTACGGACCACGTTGCTTACACAGAAAGCGCTGTTCTCACTTTCGATGGGTGGAAGTACGCTTGAGATCATCAAATAAGCAAGGATTTCATCAAGAAGTTGGGTCAGTTGGCGAGCTGGTACCTTATGCCTGATCGATATCTATCATTGAAAGACATACCTATTCCCTGAGACAAACCCTACCTGAAGTTTGATTCAAATTACCTAGTACTGCCGTCAGATTCAAAATACTAACTTTTCCTGACGCCAAATACGGAGAGGGTACATGTTACAAATAGTAGGACGGATGCGGAACAACTTATCTACTTATGAATCTGACTCCAAACCCAAGTGCTCGTTTTCTTTCATCCTGCTGGCTTGGATTACTACTAAGGGCGACTCGGGCTTCATGAAAAGGTCCAATACCCCTGTTATCATCTTGGTCGACAAGATTCCGTCGTGCTTCCTCGATTCGGAAGAATCACAGGTACCTCGCGTACTTTTGCTTTACGTACACAAAGGAGTGAAACAGCTTGACCATAGGGAAAGGACCTCTCAAGCTAGAAGAACAGAGGTTACTTTGTACTCTCTTAAGAGTAGGTTGCTCCTCTGTTCCCTACTAATTGCGTAAGAGCCTAGTTTTCTCTTCCCTCTGGGTGAGTCGCTTCTTTCTCCAGCAGCTATTGCTAAAGTCGGGGTTGGTGTTTTTAGGCTATACATAGCTGGCCCTTCCCTGTACTGGACGTTGTTGAGATAAAGGCTTTTCTCCCTGGATCTATTAATAAAAGGTAGTCAAAGAGGGTCTGTTACTGACCTCCCTCCCAAGAAGACGAGACTTCCCGCCCCCGTCCTCAGTCTGTTTTTAACTACAAAGGCGGGTTTGGGTCTTCCCTTGGTGGACGTAGGGGCATCGATCGACAGGGTGCTAATAAGGGCTAGAATAAAAACCTCATCCTCCATTTGTGTATGTCTCCAAGGCATAATACCCTAGGAAAAAAAACCTGACTAGCCGGATTTTTTCTATTGAGAGATCTCCCTCCGGCCTTGCCTCTTTCTCCCTATCTAAAAGGGGGAGTTCAGTTTCCTTCTCCTATGGATCTGGTTTATTGCTGTCCCAAAGCTTCCTGCCTTCCCTACCTTCCAGTGTAATAAGGATATCTAATGCTGTTAAAGGCGGGGTTTTGTCTTACCCCTGGGGACGTATTGAGGTCATCGATCGAAAGAATAAAGAATAAGGGCTGTGCTCCTTAGCACAAGCGCTAAGCGATAATAATACCTTCTCCTCAGTCTCCATTTGTGGATTGTCCCAAAGCAGGATCCCTTCCAGCTGCATAAGTGAGTTAGCTTTCCCGTCCGTCCTCCCTCGCCTACTATGAGCTCTGGATCGAGAGACCAAGGGCGCTATTCCTGGCTAAAGGCCTAACTAGAGTGATTCCTCTGTTATTAGCTTTTGCTATTAGCTCTCTTCTTGGCTGGCTTTCTTCTTTGTGGATTGCTTAAAGAGCTTTTTTTAAGTGAAAAATACGGTCTTTCATAGCTCGATGTGCCTGTATCCTACTGGTAGTTTCATAAGGAATTCTTAAAGCCCGGTCCTCCATTCCAAAGGAATGGTATAATAAGGGCTGGCCTAAAGCAATCCTAGGAGCGAGAACACGGCCGCGGCCGCTATCTCCTGCCAAGGAATATAGTCAGGCCTTCCCCTGCCCTGTATGGAAGTCAGTCCGCCCGAGATCGAAGGAAGGGGCGATCCCGGCGGATGAGCCTGAGTTTGAAGCTTTCGAAAAGACAATGTCCTATGGCATCGGCCAGGAGGCTCGTGAGTTGATTCACGACTCGGTGAATAAGCAAAATAGAATAAGTAGCTTCGTGGGGTGATTCAGAGTTTTGGAGGAATTTAAAGAATTTAGTGACCCTTGGGTCAAATCTATTGGGTAAAAAGCTTTTAAGCAAGTAAGCGAGGAAAGAAAGTAGACTGATGATGTTCACCCGCGGGTTAACAATCAAGATTCCTAGGCGTATCGTCCAGTTATCCAATTCAACAGGTTCAGAACACCAAAAATAGCTAAAGCTGAGTGGCGAACGGCCGGATATCTAATCTCTGGGAGGAACCACCATATCTTTCCGCCGGATCTACTCTATTTGAGTAAGACCTCTTCCTATTTTAGTAACAAGAGAAGGTCTTCCGCGCATGATCGAATGGACTTTGAACCTAATGCGTGTCTCAACTTCTAATTGAGTGCTTGCTTCGTTGGAGGTTTCGCTCCCTCTGCTTTGAGAAAGCAAAAACGAACTCGGCTTTTTAGATACCCCTTTATTGAAGTGGAGGAAAGACCGAAATCCTGTTCTTATTCCCAGAAATGGGTAACTCACGAACTAAAGAATCTCTATATTCAATATAAAAAAACTTTCTCATCTTTGTAGATCCCAGAGGAATAAATGGAGGATTCCAAAACTTGATTAGGAGACATAGATTCAAGCTTTGAGCGAGCGGTGCTTTCATTATGCGGTTCCTCTTTTAGTTAGCGATTGTTCATCAAAAGAGAATGCTTTCTTAGGTAGAGGCTCCAGTTTGTACTGAGATGTAAAACAGTGGAGCGCAGTGCTTTCTATGCTTAATCGACGCCACACTTCCGAAATGGGATTTCGTCTGACTCGTAGGATCATCTGGATGAAATGAAAGGGGGGTTCCCGCTTGTGTATTGAAAGTAATATGTTCTCTCGTCCTCGGTTGCAGGCTGGGTTTTTCACTCTTCGTTAGTGCCTTAATCTATTCTGTTTCGTTAGCTAGACTTTCCCCTATCTGGCACCCAGGCATACGGGACTAGATCGCTCGGGAAAGCCTTTTCTCTAGCAATAGCTACCCTGCCATTAGACTTTCGAGTGATCGTACCATAGTTTATAGAGAAATTTTTTTTATTCATGGAAGAACTGGGCTTATCTATGCGCCCTTTAGCTTAGCAGGAGTGCTTCTTTGTTGTGCCATAGCGTAACGAAAAGGAAGCCTTTTTCCTTTCATCATCACTTTATGCTCGCTTTCTTAGGAAAGCTGAACCAATCATGTGACTGACTCGACATAATTGTTGAGCTATCATAGGGAAGACGGCGAGCTACAAAGAAAGAACAACTTCACTTCAATTATTGTTGGAGAGCTTGGATAGTACCCAATTCATCATAGAAAAGCATCTGTTGGATACGTCCCCTCTTCTATTCTATGTAGAGAGAATAAAATAAGTAATAACGAGCCCTCTTTATCTTCTTTCTTTAGTGTCTTCGTCTCGCTTCGACAGCTCATGGGGCTCTGACTGTAGGTTCGATACATATGATCAAGTTTTAGCAGGAGGAATAGAGAAGACTCACTCTTTCCCGCTGGGATTCTGGAGACAAGACTAGCGATTTCATTTCCAGGAAAAATCATTTATAGTAACTATGTCAGTATTGAATCCTTCTATGAAAGGCTCTCCCACACCTATCCGGTGGGTCTTCATGCAATCGGCTTAACCGCGTTTAGTCGACCCATTTACCTTCTTTTAGTTGGCATTTCTCCTTGGATGGATTGAATCCTGACTGCTACTATTTGTCTTTGTCTTGGCGGGTGCTACCGGACCTGGTTATTTAACTCCGTGCTATTAAAAACATAAAACCTTGGTACAAATATAAGTGCTGCTTAACAATTACGGGTCATATCATGCGAAAGAATCAGCATTTGATCCAAGATGAGCTGGTAGTCCCTTCTTCTATTCAAGGATGATAGCGGCCCGGCAGAGAAAGCAATTCCAATGTTCGTACACGCGCTAGTTTACTTAGTCGGAGGGGTTGCCGAGTGAACAGAGGTATAGGAGGGTGCCGAAGGCAGGTGAATCCGCCGATTGGTAGGTTGAGGTAGGTCTAGGCGGGGCTTGTCTCAAGGTGCATTGGTCTCATCTCGAATCGACGGTGCGATAGCTCAGCCTATAATTGAATCAGCAGTTGTAACACTGTAGTGTAGTAGGGAATTTCGGACTTTAGATTTGAGCTCTAGCTTCAATACGCCCCCACCCAGTTTCTTGCGGAAGAGCGTCCAGGTTTAGAGACCCAGCCAACCTATAGATATAGAAAAGGTTTATTGAAACTAATCGAATTTATATAGAGCCTTCCTCCTTTCTCGAAGAAGCCCCTACTACCTCCTGAGCTAGACCTAGACATTGGAAAATTCCAGTAAAAGAGAAGAATCCGTGCTCCCTCACTCATGACTCTCAACTCCATCACTCAGTTTTGTGTGCTCTGGTCTATAGCTTGTCGTGCTTTGGTTGCGTATGGCGGGCTGTGGTTGGCGAAATTGACCGATGATGGAGCGGCAGGATAGAACCAATGAAGACCTTATTTGATGGTGGACTAGAGGCGCAGAAGCGGTTTCGTTGACCTGAGCCTGTCGTTCATGATCACCTGTATGAATAGCATAATAGGTGCACAAGAGGCACAGTCTTAGTAGGGACTACCATTCTCCTTCGTTCATACTAGGGATCGTCCTTCTCCTTTGTTTAGCTGAAGCCTATCATGCCTTTCCCCTTCGTCCAGGTTTTTTTTAACCAGGGAGGTCGAGTTGAAGAATCTGTTTACAAACCGAAGCCCAAGCCTTATGGAATGAAACCTGGATTTCGCTTTCAAATCAATAGTTCATTGACCGCCTCTGATCTTTTGTTTGTTTGAACAAGCCTTTTTACTACAGTTTGTTACTAAAGAAAGAATGTGCCATACTATCGAACTATAGGCGAGATGAAGTGAAGCAAGCAAGGGAAGAGTTCCGACAAAGCGATTGATCCAGTTAAGATAAGATCGATAGATAGAGTACGGGACAGGACCAACACTAACAGGGGACGTAGAACATTTTAATTTAAAGGAATCGCCAGACAGAACTAAAAGTTAGAAGAAAGATGACCAGGGGCCGGGAATCGAACTATTAAATAAAAATAAGGACCGATGATCATCAACAGACCTTTATATTATAATCTTAGAAAACCCTTACCATAATCGATTATTTGCACAGATCCGCTGAAATAAGGCCTATATTCGCATTAGAATTTACCTTTCGTACTGAGTGAGGTAATGACCTACCCTAATTAATTTCTAATGTTAATGGCTGACTTCAGGTAATAGTAACCCTTTACAGAATTGGGCATTTGAAACTCTCTCTTCTTTCCGTGGGGTCCGCTAACGGTTCGGGGCGGAAGGATCAGTGTTATTTTCCATCGTAATAGGTTTCTCGGACGGACGTTCGTACTCGTGCTTTTGAGGACTCAAATCTTTGCTTTTCAGTTCGTCGAGTAAGAAGAGAGGCATTAGTCGCCCTAAAGGTGGGAAAGGTGTCCGGTAATAGAGTGATCAGCGGCTAAAACAGACACTCATCACCCTGCCCCCTCGATTGATTGAGGTGTCCGAGTCTTTCTGTTTTATCAAAACCTCTTCCTAGTGATTGCAGCTAGGGCTAAAGGTGGGCTCGGGCAACAACAAAAGAGTATACAATGCCGACACATTCAAATTCAAGGAGATACTTTTTCTTAATAGCGTACCTAGAGCGCAAACCGAAAGAAGAGTTATCCGACGCTGGGACTTAAGAAGAAGAAGTAGTGCTACGCCGGGTAGTTATCAGATGGAGCTTCTCAATTGATTGGAATTGTATAACGTGGTTGAGGAGGTCTACGACCAACCTCTTCTGGGATAGAAGCCCCTGAGAGGGAGGGCAGGAAAAGGTCTCGGACGAAGAAGACTAGTAGTCGAAGGAAAGCCAACTTCACCACACCTTTAAACCATAGACGTTCTACGACCGGCTGAACGGGGTAATGCCCTGACTGAACTGATCGGAACTAGACGGTTGACTTCATCCACATCTACTTAGGTTTCAAAGTCCATTGATTGCACAGCTTTTCCGTTCAAGGATTGATAAAGCCAGCTGCCCTAAAGGAGGTTTTGTTAGGTTTGGCCGATGCGTATGCCGATGCGTATGGCAATAATCAATAATATGTGGACTCTACTCTGGATGATTAGCATTCTATTCTCCCCTTGGAGTAAGAATTCTGCTATGAGAAATAAGAGTCGATACCTCTTTCGAACGAGCTCTAACTCCTCCCTTTCAAGCGCTCACGGTTCTACTTCACAAATCGAGTAGTGTAGTGATATCAATTGTTTTGGTTCAATTAAAGGAGTTACCTTTACCGATGCTTTCCCTTGACCTATTTATTGGATTCCAACCATCAAATTAGGGCTCCGTCTCCACTCATGCATGAACTTCCCCATCGTATTTATACCAAGTGGATACTTACTTGGCCACCACACCTACTTGACAACCACCTACGACTTATTTATCATCCGAGGTGTAAGCCCCTCTGGAGTGCACCTATTATTATTATTCCCTAGCCTATAGCCCTATTAGACGCCTGGTCAATCACAGCGACCCCCTTATGTGAGGAGGAAGCCCTAGATGACTTGGAAAAGAAAGAGGTGTCGATTCCCGCTCCCATGGGACTAGCCTCTCTCACCATCCCTACCAGGCATCGATTCGATCTCTTGCTATTGAGCGCCTTCCTCTCCCTCTCCCTATGGTCGAGCAAGTAAACTCCCTATGGTCGAGCAAGTAAACTTCCTCTGTATTGTATCTAATATGGAGCCTTCCAAGCTTACCTTCGAATCAACAGAGAGCTTCCATCCGAGCATGAGCCTTAGTGCTTTCTCTTGTCAGAAAGAAACCTGTAGTGCTGCCCACCGCCTCCTAAAATAAGGTGAACGTTGCGGTACGGAGTTTTCTCTCAAAGCTTCCAAGGACAGTCTTATTAGCCCATGCCTAGCGTTCATTCTCTTGTTTGCCTGGAGCCATGAACCGAGTCATAGCGAAGCCGGCCTTAAAACCAAGTGCATCTCTCCTCTCATCCCAGCTATCGCCTTTGATAGGAAGGTAGAGCTGAAAGGTGGAATGCCAGTTCAGCTTGATAGGGAAGCAGGAAAGGCAGGAGACAGAGATGCTCTTTGATGTCTAGGCCTGTGAAAGAGACCAAGCCATTCTAGGTCTTCTTGGGCATTCTTCATTCCGGGGAAAGCAGCCAGGGAATTGAATACAGAATATCCAATATCTACTATACATATACAACTCCCAACCTACAAATATGATCGCCTAGCTAGTTCACTTACCGCCCTTCGTTCCCCAGCCTTTTACCGGAGAGAATAGCCTTCATCTAAGAGACTGGCCTTTCCGGACTTGGAACCTTAGCTTAGGCCGGGCAGTCTATCTCTAGTCAATCAATCCATACATCTGTGCCTGGCGAGGGCAGAGGTCAAGAAATCCCCACTCATTCATGCCACGCTTCCTAACCTATCCTTTGCTACTCTCCTTTCCCCACCGGGCTCTATCTAACTCAATCTAATAAGTGCTCCCTACCTAGCCTATGAGGCAGAAGCTGGAAACAACAGAAAGAAGGGGGCTAATAGAATGTCGTACGATCGATCTATCCGACTCCGATGCCTGCCTTTGCTCCAGCCTTAGCTATGACTGATTAGCTGGACCGGAGCTGAAGAGAAGATGCAGGTCATCCCAACCATGCCATGGTTCACTTATAGACTCTCCTTCATCTGACTATTAGCACTCCCCCTTTGAGTCATACATCATCAAGAGCGGGATCATTTAGAAACAAAAGAGTTAAAAGTGGTCGCTATTGCGGCCCTCGCTCTCAAGACTGTCGAAGATAGCATTGAGACTTTTCAATGAATACTTCGACTGATCTAGAAAAACAAGTTAGTTCCAGAGGCATCTTCCATTCATCTCGATTTGGGTTTTTCCGCACCATATTTTGATCTGCCTCTTCTTCGATCCGGAATTCCCAGCAAATCCTTGACTCCTCGAATACAATGGGATTTCACACCTGGCAAATCTTTCACTCTACCTCCTCTTATTAACACCATAGAATGTTCCTGTAAATTATGACCTTCGCCTGGAATGTGAGCAAATATATCATGTTGATTGCTCAAACGTACTTTGGCTATCTTACGTGGAGCTGAATTTGGTTTTTTCGGTGTTCTCGTTGAAACACGCGGGCATACTCCTTGCTTCTGGGGACATTGATCCGAAGCTCGAGTACGGTCCGTGCGCCGTTTTTCTTCTCTACCATGACGAATCAATTGATTTAATGTGGGCATCGCTCTTTCCTTTGTCCTTCCCCCCTATTTTTGCCCTATCACTAGTGATTACTCCCGATCCGAAGCACCCCTTTTCCATTCATAGAGAGATCCAATCGTCAAAATCAATAAAAAGGCCATCATGGACCAAGATCCAAACGGATCAATCTTGTTGAGAGGTACTGCCCAAGGAAAGGAAAAGGTTACTTCCGGATCAAGGATAATAAATAAAATTGAAACAAGATAAAATCGTATATCGAAACGACTTCTGGCATCACCGAAAGGATCGAAACCACATTCATAGGCCGACAATTTTTCTGGATAGGTTGAACTATTGGAAGCAAATGGAAAAGGAACACCGAGTGGGATCAAAGAAACTAGCGGACTGATCACTAAATAGATACAAATAGGTGCAAATTCTGACATCACCACAGCCCACTTGGTTCTTTCGCTCCTTGCTCGCGGAGCGGCATAACGGAAAAAAAGAAGCCCTTACCGGATTTGAACCGATGATTGAAGCCTATTTCTTAGGGCTTTTAAAGAGCGTGACTCTTCTTTTTGACGCTTAAGACTCGCATGTATAACACTCAGCACTATTGGGCCTTAGGTTTCTCGATCGATTAGGAAGATGAAGAAAGAACTCTTCTTTATATACGAAATTTTCCGTCTCAAGGGAAAGCAAGGAAGTCGCATGGGAAATCTCGATCACTACTTATGGTAACGGATTCTCATGATGCCCGCTATTCAGTGATGGTGAGCTGGTCAAGTAAGGAGAATCGGAATAATCGAGCTAATCGGTATCAGTCTTGGAGCAGGGTAGCGGATCAAAAAGTACCCCAAAAGAGTAGCAATAAGGTACCTATTACTCCATTCGTCAAAGCACGCTGAACACCGGCTCTTGATCCAGGGGTTTTTCATGTAAGTGGCTTAGAGTGAGATTCTTGTGACCGACCACCTCACTCCGGAATAGAGATTCTCAATAAAGTAAGAAAGAGAAAGAAGGAATACTAAGAGATTGAAGGCTTTTAGATTCAAGAAAGAATGCGAAGAGGACGCTAAGCAGGATGCAGAGAGCAAGCTTGGCTTATCCGTATCCGTCTTTTCCTCGGTTTGACTTTTTATCTTTATTAATGGAAGGCAAGGTACAGGTACTCTCAAGTGCGCGAGAGGAAAGCAAGCAGGAAAGGGAGCCCCTCCAGCAGTTGCAGTTCTACTTCCTGCCAGTGGGAGAGCATTAGATGAGTCAAGGGGATTTTCAAGCTTTTCAGTCTATTGGCAAAGGCGGGATTATTGAATGAAAATGGGCAAGCAGCAACTAGATCAGATTGGAATGCTAAAGCCTTCGATCGAGAAAGAGTGATGATAAGGACATCTCGTGTCAGTGCTTATGCTTCTGCCTTTCCCTCAGGGGTTGTTGTCCCTCCATCCTTCTTTGCTCTGGGCTTTGATAGGGCGGAATAGCTAGGGTCTATAGTAGCGTTCTATACGATCGAATAGGATCAAAACAGGGCAATAGCTAGGTAAGAGCCATTAATCGTCATACCGAGGATACCATAGATAGCAGGCCTCCCAAGGATCTCTTTGATAAGAGTTTGAAAAGTGATACCGTAGATAAGATTAGTAGGACTCTCAGTTCTGCCAATCTCCTCGGTCTAACAAGTTAAGCTTTCTAAGGGCCTCTTCTTACTAGTGCTCCCTTTCCTACCGAGCGAACAAGCCAACAAGCTTTTTGTATACATGCATTTCGAGCCAGTGATAATTCCTCTACTTATTTATTAAGTAATTAGTAATTGAATCTCCTCTATCGGCCCGTCATGACACTAAATAAAAGAGAATCTTTTTAGGTCTGAAGGGTAAGCAAAGGCAAACGGGATATCTTCCTGAAAGTAAAGAAGGTTCTTTTTTCATAGCATACTCTCTTCGGCTAGCCAGTTGGAGTTGTAGTTTTCTTTGATGTCATGCCAGACTAGCATAATCTAATCCCGCAACCTTTGGTCGAAAAATGTAATCCCTTCCTGGGTTACAGTTGTAGTGGCAGCCAAGTTTGCTTATATGGTGGCGAGTTTGCTTTGTTTTATAGCTTTGCAATCTCTTAGCCAGGCCAGTGACACCATTAGAAGGAAGCACTCTTTCCTTATCCCTTCAGTAAGTCAAAGCAGTTAAGTCAATTCAAGAGAGTGCTTTTATCTCATATGAGAAAGCAACGGGATAGGGTCAGTTTGAAAGGGCTACAGCAGGGGAATTAGTTTCAGTCCTAAGAAAAGAATAATATCTTCTCGGACAATTTAGTTTGAAAACCTTGCCTTGAAAAGCTGGGAATCCCAGGTTGATTTAGTGTGACCACTTTGTCATGAGGAGTGAGGGGTATAACCCACCAAGAAAGTATGATCCTTATGGGAATCATAGCTATGCCCAGGTAGTTTTTCATATTTGCAAGGAAATTGGTCTTCTATTCTGTTGAATGAAGAAACGCTAAACGATATTTTTTTGATATTTCTAGCTATATTGGTAAACTATTAATATTAATTAATCTATTGAATAAACAGGAACTAGCTCAACTTGTAGGAAAGAAACAAGCTACCTTAGGAAAGATGCCTTAGTACAAGCGCTAAGCGAGTGAGTGAACTGCCTTAGATTCCCTCTACTTCCCGGTTGGCGGTGTCAGACGACGAAGAACTTTATTTGGTCAACGTCACCTTAGATTAAGAACCTAAGTGCGGTTGGTGGTGGCATGTACTTTTTACTTTAATATAGGTAGGCATGTGCAACCTTAGGTGCCCTAAAATAAAACACCTTTTTCAAATCAAATAGGTGCACTGATCGGATGGTCCAGTCAGGAGAAGAAAGATCCCGAGAATTTCTACCCACTAGGGGACTTTCGCCCGAGGATACGGGAACATGAACAAAAGACCGTAGGAGTTGGGAGCAGCCCTCGCTTCGCTCATGCGTAACCGCGTGGTTAAGTACTCTATTCTATATTGCCTTACTAAACCTTACTAAACAAAAAATAAACAGCAGGATCTGCATCAACGGTAATTGGTCGCTATGTTGTGTCCCATCAGCTTGCTTCTGGCGAGATGAATAGCTTGTTTCTTCCATTCCGACCTTCGATACGAGGATTCATCCGAAATCGATTGGTTAACGCGAAAGCTGGAATTACTTCGGCCGTGGCACGATCATAAGAGCAAACCCTAAAGTCTATTTTCCACAAACGAATGCCATAAAAAAAAAGGAGATGAGCTTGCAAATCATTAAAGGAGATTAAGTAGGAAAGTCCTACCCCGAATCCATTATAGATTAATTAGTCAGCTGCCGCAGCTGCCCGGATATAAAGTAAAAAGAAAGGATTTCCACTTCAATGGTGGGAAGGGGTTGTGACCTACGACCACCATAATAGATGAATGCATTAATTTGAATTTCTACAACATGGCACTAAGGCAACCAACGTTTTCTAACATATGTGAGGTGCTAACGGGAAGATTTTAATCTTTCTTTAATTGATCCTAGCTCTCGCCTTGGTGCTTGTGATGCAGGGATACGTGAGTCACCGCCTAACTATCAGCCTATACCCAAAAACGATAAAGGGTACAAAACTCGATCAACCCCTGTCTTCCATGGATTATTTGATTACGTAGTTCGACTGGATAGTTTAACCTGGGATTAGAGCCCATATATGTGTACCTGGAGGGGCTTGTACCCTAGAGGTTGCCAATCTATCGATACCAGACTCAACTCTAATAATATAAAAAAGAAGTGAGTAAACTCCATAACGTAAAAAGACCGAAATTAGACCACTAAAGCGACGACCTAGAAGGGTACCCCTTCAACCCCTATAATTGCTTGCTGAAGGACAACTCTGGGAAGCTTGAAAAAGACCAAATAACAGTAACATAATCACAATATCATAGATTAGGCCGAACATTTCATTCTACTTAAGAAAAGAGGCCAAAATAGAATGTGCAACTCAGCCCTTGACCCTTTGGGATGCGATTGATCTGTTTTTCCAACTAGACTTTTCAACCTAACCCAAAGTTATATTCGTAGGTCGGTTACTATATATCGTAGGTTGGTTAGGTCGGCTTGCCTCTAACCTGCTCTCATGACTGCTAGATTACATACTTTACTTTTGTTCCTTCCTGCGTTTATATTTTTCATTGTCTTGAACCTTTATTTTTTCTCTTCGGTGACTCCCTCTCCTTTCCCTGCGCCCGCGGTCAAGCTACTTCGTTCCTTTCATCAATCAAGCTACTTCGTTCCTTTCAGTCGAGCGAGTCTAGCTCCCCTGCTTGCTTTAGAAATGGAGGGCTAAATAGCGCCTAGCTCCCAGTCATAACAGTTGGAAACGCACGGCTAGGTCAATCAGCATAAGAAGAATCCGACGCTGAGGATTGACTCTTCTCTTTTTAAGGAGTTTTCTTAGTCTTTTCTTGGAGCTAGAGCATCTAGGTCTTTTATGATATGATATTGAATCATTCCTTCTTCGTTTACAGCAAAAAATAAGACTTACCTATGGAATGAATGGGAAAGCAGCTGCTTAGACATAGCCGCTATCGCCCATGGCAAGGGTGAGTCTTTTCTTTCTTATCAATGAAGAAGAGAGCATAATGGGTACAGGAGACTTCATTACGAGAGTGGAGTGCTTGCTTGGATCAAGTCGCGTAGCCGCTTTCCTTGCAGATTTTAGGGATTCAATTTCAAAGTTTATTATCTAGGCTTCGATTAGCATGTGTTAAGAATATGATCCTTCCTTGCTCGGTTGAGCAAGCCTAAAATCCCTGCTTTAAAAGTTCTAACAAAACAAGCAAGAAGCAAGTAAACTACCTTCCCAGCTCTATGCTTAAGACAAAGCTGCCCTCTAAGGCTTTCCAGCGCCAGAAACATACCTAGCTCACACCTTAACTGAAGGAAGGTGCTCCACAAAACTGGCTTCGCCGCCCTCCTTTTAAGTGAAGATGTTTTCCTGGGAGTTTTTTTTCGTTTTTATCAAAAGAAATAGTTGAAATAAATGGGAGGAAATGGAAAGGCCGAGATGGAAAAGAGTTAATTAAACTGAAACCGGGTGTCTGCAATTATTGAAGAGATTAAGCATAGGGAGAGTTGCATAGGATACTGCCACTTAAAGCAGTACTAAGACAGTTATTTTATCTCTGTAAAATGTTCCAGAGCGTAATAACGAGGTTTTCAAGCAAGCTGGAATAACTTACTTATATATCACATTAGAGAATAAACCTTTCTCCTTCCGAATGCGGCGAAGCGAGCTAGGTTGCCGGGAGAAATCCTCTTCCCTTAGTTTATGCTAATCGATTGAGTAGTCATGGGAGTCGCATTAAAGCCCCTATGGAGGCTTCTTGCTACTGCCCTACCATAAGAGCAATAAGCCAGCCACAGGCAAGCAACCTCTTGAGTCTCTAACTTCCGAATCCGAATGCCCAAAAGATCTACTGGTCGGCCACTGCTGCCTACGATCCAGTGTGCAGGGTGCTCGCTGATCGGAAACCTTTCCCAAGAAAGATCACTGAAGGGCTCTTCAAGGTAAGCAAAGCGTTACTAACCTAATACCGAATAGAAGCCAATTCCCCCCAGTGAAGACACTCTGGTTCGAAAAGGGCCGCGCTCTCTAGCTAGGATCTGATTTGCTATGTCCCCATTCCATCGGTAGAGAATCCGGTTCCTATCCCACTCGTCGGTTTATCTATTTATGATTGAGCTAACTGACTGAAACCTTTCCACTGCGGTCGGGTGGGACCTAGATGGCTGGTGGATCAACGGTGAGCCGTTCAACCAGGGATCTATCCATAGTTTTGTGTCAGTTCCCGTTCCAATGAAGTAAGAGATCCCCTCAAGGACTATCGATTTGGCCGCGGCTATTGACCTCCAGTCGAAGGAGGCAGATGGTTTAACTGTAGCCGCTAGCGGTGATTCCTGTGGGAAGCACTTGTCTTTCATTACCTGAGCAGGCACTCTGGGTTAGTGACCAGTCTCCAGAGTAGCTTGTCCATAAAAGCTCCAGTTTACCAGGTGGAGCTACAAATAGGAGGATGGAAAGGGACGACTAATTTCACTGTGGCGCCCCTAGACGATTTGATTTCAAGGTCGTCTTAGGGATAGAGTTCTTGGAACCAACCAAAGCCGTCCATATGCTAGCCGTACGCTCTCCCTTTATGCAAACAAAGGTGTGCGCAAGGAAGAAACTAAAGCAAGAACCAGAACGATCCACCAATCAAATCAGTGAAAAACGCTCTCCATTTTCACTTGGCTTGAAGGCTTACTGCTGGTTTGGCGAGTTTAGTGATCATGGCTGGCTCACCTGATCTATCAGCGGAGTAGTAAGCCCCTTGGGATAATCATCAATATCTCTTCCTATCTAAATGAGATGAGATTAGGAGGGCGCCCTTTTAAAGAGCCAGCGTGTCTTTCAATCTATTGGCAATTACCTTAGTCATTCTCTTATACAGTGTAGTCCCTATAGGGCCTCGGTCTAGTGAGGTTTTGCTTTTTGGGCCAGGAAGAAGGATTGAATTGCACCTGGTTTGCTTCTGTTCGACTTCAATTACCATATGGAGATGAAGGTCGTCCTTAATTATGTTCCAGCACTGCCCCTGAATCAATCAACCAAGTAGAAGTTGAAGTTCAGTTGGAATCCAT
The DNA here is from genome assembly GCA_024362665.1 of Prunus padus. Classification (NCBI taxonomy): domain Eukaryota; kingdom Viridiplantae; phylum Streptophyta; class Magnoliopsida; order Rosales; family Rosaceae; genus Prunus; species Prunus padus. The sequence continues at coordinate 170,323 of JANFAM010000004.1, read as the reverse complement.
CTAATCTAGTAGCTTTTGACTATGAGCACCTCCCCTGTTTTTGATGGATAGCTTACAAGATTGAAGAATTTTTTTTTGCCTCGGGGACTCTTTCAAATATTTGATGGACTGCTGCTATATGCTGTTGGCTCGATAAGATGGATAAGTGTGATAACAATTTCATAACTTTCTATCCTTATCCCCTCATGCTGAACCAGAACCCGGCCTGTTGGGCATTTCAAATTAAGAAAAGTGTGGATTCGCTGTTTGCTTACTGGCTTCATATAATTCAGAAAACACTAGTTTTCTCGAAGCCTCTTGTTCATATCTCTCATCAAAAGGTG
>JANFAM010000004.1:112500-165000 GCA_024362665.1 Prunus padus | reverse complement strand
AAAAAAGCTTAGCCATCGTAGAGCGGTCGACCTAAACGAGAATGGATACGGCATGAGAGACGATACGGACGAGTCATAAGCGCGGTCGGGGGTCCCATCCCTTTTGCAGGGAATGGTTTTTTCCGGTTGTTTGTTCCTTGGTCGAAACATCGGGTACCGACTCATTGAAACAGCAAAACTTTTCTGTAGGATATATGTGGTTGCACCGGAACTACTCTACTTTTTGGAGGGGCTCATCAAGCGCTTTCTCCAACTTGCTCGCGGGTTGGCCCAATTTATTCTTATCTATATTCCTCAACTGGTACTTGATCGTCATTATGTGAGAATCCCCTTTCTTTTGAAACGGAGTCTAACTCTCCCTCGCCATTAAAGATACCGAACCAAGTCTCTACTAAAGTTAAATCGGCTCTGCTCATCCCAAATAGATATGATATCTTCCAGATTTAGGAATATAAATGAAGCCCTTTTTTATTCCAGAATAGAATACGAGCGAGAGTCCAGTTACTCTGTTTCATCGAAAACAGAACGTAATAATCTTATAGAATATCTGGAGTCGTATAAGTTAAGATTCATTCAATGAGCATCCTTTATTTCATAGAAATTGGGGCAATAGAATAAAAAACCAACCGATCCAACTTTCAGGCATCAAGATACGTTTCGGGCGTGGATGAAACTCATAAGAGATTCCCAACATATCAAAAGATTTCCGTTCTTGAAAATCTTCACTTTTCAAAATCCAGAAAACAGACGGGATTCTAGGATTTGATTCCTCCCTTTGGCAAAGACTTATTTGCATACCTATTCCGGTTGATCCACACCATACTGTATTCTCGTAAGATGATACACACTAGCTAACAATCCGCCTGGTGCTACATCATAGGCATACATGGAATAACTTTTGATTCCTATCCTGGATTTGGAATCATCGTAAGGAGAGGGCTGGGGGCTATGTTGGGACGAGATTGAACGTATCAATATACATTTCCTTTCCGTCAACTAAAGTCTGTTCCTTTCCCCCCGTAAAAATGAAATGGCAATAACTCATCTCGGGCAAGAACCCTTAAAGGCAATAACTCGTTTCGTCGATCAAGAAATTCAACACTGGGGTGCAGCGCAGGGCTTCCACTCAAAGAGGAAGCCCCAGCGGAACGGTCAACTAAGAGTGAACAATTAGAATTGACTAAAGAAGATAGAGGTAGCTTGCTTACTTAGTGCTTGCGCTAAGGAAGAAAGAAATATTGTATCACTTCTTTTCTATACTGATTGAAATTTCGTTGCTGTGTCAGAAGAGAAGAAGGATAGCTATACTGATTCGGTATACTCTAAAGACACCCTCGGTACCACTATTGAAGATCTCACTTAAATTTAATCTCAGTGAATTTCCATTTACTGATCCTATCTTTCACAGAATCGACCCCCCGCTTTTTCTGTACATGAATATGTGGAGCTCAGCATGTCTGGAAGCACGGGAGAACGTTCTTTTGCTGATATTATTACCTGTATTCGATACTGGGTCATTCATAGCAAACCTATACCTTCCCTATTTACTTTACTCGACGAATTAAGGGGTTTGGTTATTCGTCAGCACGGGTTTAGCTTCCTCTTCCTCTTGGATTGCGTCAACCGCTCAAGTGAAGCCAAAAAGGGAGGATTTCCGAAAGGCTCCGAAAGATATATCTAAGAAAGAATCCCAGCGGACTTCACTTAATTGACTTAATCTAAGCCACTAGTGGCTTAAACCTCACTCTCTTCACTCTCTGGATTCCTTGACTAACTGATCTTTCTTATCTTATTGGATTAGGGAGTTTCCCCTTTTTATCAATCTAAGCAAGCAGGAAGCCCGAGCAACCTTAAGCACAGAATCGGACGTTGGTGCTATCGTATATAATAGAAGGGCTGCATTGGATGAACTCCAGCTCTCGGCGACCGACAAAAAGCCTTTTGCACCTAGCAAGGAAAGAAAGTCAAGAAGGGGCGTAGCGGGCAATTCAATTGAAGAAGAAAGATCAGATGGCAGAGAATCCGATGTGAACAAAGGTAATGAGCCAATGCGCATTGCCAGTTGATGGGAATAGTGTCTCACGTCGACTTTGAGATCTGATCTTGGGGCATTAGGATATAGTTGAAAAGGATTGATTGGCTAAGGGACCTTTAAAGAAGGAAGCATCACATTGTTCCGAATTGGGGCCTAGTGTGCACTCATAGGCTGTTGGAAGCTCTCTCCGTCGGCTCTTAGCCTTTCTTTATAAAATAAGGCGGCATATCGCTACTTCTTCCTTTCTTATTGTCTTAAGCATTTGTCCGGAAGTTCCTGCCTTCCCCAGAGTTCTTCCTTAGAGGGTTGGCACAAAAGCAGCAGATATTGAAACTAATAGCAAAGAAGGCTAGGCTCCGTCGAAGGAGAAAGATCGAATCTCAGGCCAATAAGCTACGAAACTAATTAGACAATGGGTGATGCAATTGCGAATCCTTCTCAATATAAATTATATATGAATTGGTCCGGTCAAGTAAAGAAATTAAATGCTCCAGTCAAGCGGGAAAGGGAATGCTTTAGTTAAGGAAAGCTTCTACGCCCGAAAAGCATTCTTCATCGACAGTGGAGTGGGCACAAGTCTAGTCAGCGAAGGAGAAGGGGAGGAACGCGACAAAGCAGATCTGGACTTTAGTTCAGAAGTTCCGTCGATGTAGGCGGCGAAGAGCAAGAACGAAGAAACATTAATAATAATATACGTAATTAGAAAGGTGAAGCCGCTAAAGGGGTGTGAAAAGGAATGAGAGATGTTAGGCGGGGCGAGAAAGAGTCTCAAGTACGGTTTCGGAAAGCGAGTACGAGAAAGAAAATCTCCATTTCTACAGCAAGGAGAGAATAAGCCCTGATCTTCCATTTCATAAGAAAGGATCAATGCAAGTCGTAGTTCGTTCCATAAGCATTGGAGTCGTGCCTGAATCCTTTGAAAAGCTTCTATCCGACAGGAGAAAGATTGTGTTCTAGCTGGCTTCTATCCGACAGTACCCGCCTGTGGTCTACTCAAAGGTTGCCCGAGGATAGTTAGATTGATTCAAAGCTTGCAAGGGACTAAAGATCTATTTCAGAAGGGAATGGGATAGGCCAGGCGGAAATACAGAATTAGAATATCCGGAAGTGGGGGTTGAACAGATGGGTCAGATGGCATTGAAAGAGGATGGGCTTTCTCGAAGGCTCGGGAGCAATTGAATATTCATGTGCTCAAGAAGCAGTCTTTTAGGCCCAGGTAGCTTGCTTGGAATCTCAGTCAAGCATATTCGCAATCCTTGGGCAAAGAGGTAGTTGACTACTCGACCAAAGAAAGACCGTCAAATGGGGCTTATATACGCAACCCACCTTCTCATCTCTCATTCCTTTTCTGACCTACGGCACTGAACGTCAACCCCTCTGATAGAAAGTCAATGAGCGCGGTGCAACAAAGCTTCTAGTTTCGGTATCTCTCCCGTGGGTATACCCTTCAATAGTGAGTATCTCTCTCGTGAAGTAAGAATTTATAATATGAGCTGAATCCACTACTGGAAAGGCTGGAGGGCGAAGACGAAGTAGGGTTGAGTCTCAGGAAGCGTTTAGGCCGGGTTCGAAGCATTCTTCAAAGACAGGTACAGTAGCAACTTCAGTATCAGGGGAATAAAATGGATAATCAAACTGCTAAGGTGAGTTTACTCTCCCTTTAGAAGATGGAAGTTGACTTACAAAGAAAAAGGTAAGCGTTGGTATAATATTTTTCAGTCTCAGTTCTTTCTTTAGTCAGGGAATTAGCTTGTTGCTCAAGGGAAGGATCTATGTAATAAGAGTTTAATAAGGATTCTTCTAAGCGCTGGAGTCCGAAGGAGTGGTATCAAGCCTGCTCGTAGCTCACCCGTAACCCGTAAAGTAGGCAATCTGTAATATTGTTGAGGAGCCTGTTACCCCATCCGAAGAGGAGAATCTCTAATAAGCTTTCTTCCAAGCCCAAGTGAAAAGACAGCTCGCTCAGTCGAACCGAACTTCGAATCCAATAAATCCAATGTATCATAGAAGGATAAGTTGTGAGCTAGGGTAATATGGAATATTAGAACGGGTTATAGGTTCAGCAAAGACAGGTTAGAATGGTAATATAGATAGGTAGTTTGCTCACGAGCTGCAATCAATAGAAAGGGATCCACCCTCAATAGAAGAGGATCGGATCCACCTGAAGTAGTCAAGTCCCAATCAATGGAAGAAGTGGACTCTCTCCGACCTGCGAGCCATGAAACAGAATCGATTGAATACGTGGAGTTCAGAAGTGGAAAGAAATTAGTGGCATGAGAAGAAGTAGGGACGGGACTGAGGGAAGTCATTCCAGGCAAGAGAGCCAATCAGGAAATCCTCCCGGTAGAAGCGAATAGACAGAAGTAGGAAAGAAATTCGGAAAATATCTTAAGAAAGATCAGAAGGCGAGATAGCAGTGTTCATTCAGGCAGGGGTTTCTACGAAAGACCCGATTGCTGACTCTTCTAGTGTTCACCACGGGGATTTCACAGAAGGGGAAGAGGAGATGAAGATTGGGGTTCACCCGGCAAGAACGAGAGGTCCGTAGTGTGACAGGCTAGGTACGCCGCTCACCTGTATCAGTTATGGGGGTAGAAACTGAAAGATTAGAAAAGGGATTAGACGCAGAAGAAGAATCTTATGCTGGGCACGGTCCTATTGATGTTGATTCAATTGAAAAGCGGGCTACCCAATATAGTTATAAAACAAACTCCTCTCCAGGAAGACGAACGTGGGTTCAGGAGTGAAAGGTAAGCGAAGCGTACATGAAATATCGTCAAAATGGCATAACTATCTCTTTCTCTTTACTAGGAGCTGCTTGCCCAGTCAGAAAGCTAGGATCACAGTCTCTGTCCACTCTAAGGAAGCCCCGTCTCAGGCGAAGGTTGCTCCGTATTCTCTTCTTTCATAGAGCCTCTCTCCGTGGAGGAATGAATGAAGGTAACTAAGCGCAAGGAATGAATGAGCTCATCTCGTTAAGAATGAGGAGCGAATGATCAAATCAAGTTCCAATCTCAGTCTAAGTTACCCAAGATCCAGTAAATATAGGAGGAATTTCTAAGATAGGTACGTTGTCAGCGAGGGTAATATGGAATATTACTTTAAATAGGCGATCAATTCCATGTGAAATGAAAGGGGCAAGCCCCGGCTCAGTCGTCGAAGGGATAATGTAATTATGTTCTTTTATCCCCTGTTCTAGGCGCAATTCGTGGGCAAAGGCAAAGGCGTAGAGCTCAACAAAGACAGTCTCGGCTCAAAATAAAGTTCGAGCCAAAAAGAATATTGAATATGAGTAGGAAGAAGTGGTGAAAGGCATCATCCGCAGGCAAGGCAGAGGCTTTCGCAATGGCTTGCGTGGATTCGCACGCTTCGGATGCTGGTCTAGCTTACACCAGACGAAGGAAAAGAAAGCGCCAGCGGCACGTGCTTCGAAAGCTGGGCTTGGAGCTATTCCCATCTAGTTACGCGTAGTGGGACTGCGACAAAGTCTTCAAGATCGCCTTGCCTTCAAACCCTGCCTTCTCGAAGGAAAGTAAGAGAATGCGCTCTTAGTTCTTGGGCACTTTCATAAGCCAATAAGATAGAATCGTCTGTCTGAGTTCGAGAATCGGATGTGAGGGATGGTACCATATATGAAAGAGAGAGCTACACGATGTCGGCTAAAGAAGCCGGAAAAGTCTTGTTGAAAGGAATTCATTGATAGAGGAAATCTTTATCTTCTTATCCAAAATTGGCATATCTGTCCTTTGCGCCTCTCTATATGTATTTTTCCCTTTTTCCGAAATTGCGTATAGAAAAGAAAGAAAGATGATTCGCTTTTTTTATGTTCCTTTAGCCTTTCGTGGAGATCGAATCCTCTTGTCCTCTCAACTCATATTTCCCACGTAGTTCGTCGGTCAAACCAACGATTCTCTTCTCAAAGTCAAAGTAATAGAGAGATCTTTTTCTAGTTAGACTTCTATCAATGCAATGAAAGAACCACCCCTTCCTCTTTGTTTGTCCTGTCAGATAGAAATAAAATTAGACCCCAAAGAGCCCTTCTTTACTACTTTAGGGGGTGTGGGTGAAGGGGGGGTTTACATACAACCAAGGCAAAGTGGTCTATGAATAACAATTCGCTGGTACTCTATGGAAATCCAACATCCAGTGATAACAATTTTTTAATAAACGATCGTATGTCTTTCTCTTCAAGTACCTCTTCCACTCTTTCTTCAACTGGGTCGGACGCGCAAAGCGCTCCACCTGAGTTAGAGCAGGTATTTGATAAAATCTGCGATAAATACGCAGAGTGGGTGGTGAAGGCCGGTAAGCAATTACCTCCAGAATGGAACATGCCTGACCTTGTTCGGGCAGTGATTGGGGACGAGGGGATTAACCCAGACTTTCTCAGAGATCATTTCTATGATGTAATGTTACAGGGGGCAAATAGTTGGTTATGCCAAGAAGTTTTGCAGTTTATTGATCTAATCAACTATTAGTCTGTTTGGAATTCGACCTCTCCTTATACTGCGTGTCTTCCTTCCGCCTCGGAGACCCACCAATAAATTTCTGCACCTTCAAAACATATATATATGCGGGCTCCCCTGCTAGCTTACCTGTTTTGGTAATAAGGCTAGTGAGATGCAGAATAGGAATCTCTTTTTTTCCGAAAACAAAATGGAAGACTTTTATCAAATCTCATTGCTAATAGGTTTTGGTACACTTAGTCTCTTGCCCGTTGTTGGGCTTTTTTAGAGTCTTTCTCAGTTCCAGGCAATCCAGGAAATCCATCAAGACAGATAAATCTAGGCTGGATGCTCCTTGCTTGTGGAGCGGCATACCGCATACCGAAAAAAAGAAGAAAGAGTGAGGTGACGATTAGTACCGCCAAAGGTTTTGAAAGAGAGAAAACCGAATCTATCTTGATGCAGACCTGGTTAATGACTGGGGGTGTAGGACGGCAAGAATTGGCTTTCGATCAAAGGGATGAAGAGCATGATATAACGCATTCAACCCTTCCCTCACTTCCAAATGTGGAATTATCTCCCCGCGGACTTACTAATTAGGGGAAAGGGCTTATCCATCAACCCGCATAAATAGAAAGGCTATCATAACCGATTCCACATTTTTAGTCAACTGCGCGATTCTTCAACCGGGTTTATCAACGATTACGAAATGGTAAACACGTGTTCGAGTCAAGTTCAACCATCAATCCATTCTTTTAGTCTTCAGGAGTCACTTAATGGGTCTGCTTTCTTCGCTGTTGCAAGTACAAGCACGGGGGAAGCGGAGAGGCAGTTAACGACCGTGCTCTCCAGCGCGAGGGACGTCTTTCCAGAAAAACAATAGGTCGGGAATTTCTATCTGGAATGCGGGCTCATTCGAAGCGTCTTCATACTCAACTCCCGCTTTTTTGATTGTCTTTTTCCTCGTTTTGATTGACCTTTTAGTTAAGCAGCTTTGGAATTCCTTGCTGTTAAGTAAGTTGGAAGCTAGCTACTTGCTTGTTAAAGGTGCTTGCCCGCTTCTATTCGTAGATCCGGAGTTCTGCCCTATAGCGGATTTAGCTACTTTCAATCCTTAGTATTAGTATCGGGTATTAGGTGAGAAGGCGCCTATCTCATAGCTGTTACTGTGCTTTCTGGACCCCTTTCCGTGCGCAGCTACGCACCTTTCGTTTAAAAGCAAGTATCTTTTATTTGAGACTAAGCTGTAAGTAAAGTAGTATGAGTTGAAGTGCGCTAGTAAGTAATAATAAGTATAGGGTAACACCGTTGTCTGAGCCAAAGACGTATGACTTGAGAAAGTAAGATCTCCGCTCTGTTGTCGGGAAAAGGAGCCGTTATGGTACTTTAGAATAAGAATAATAGGTACTAATAGTAGAATGCAACTAATGGGTTCTTTTAGCCAAATCCAGGCTTTTTAGTTTGTATCTAGGCAGCTACTCTCTAGCTTCCATCTATTCTTCCTTCTCTTATGGTACTTGAAGCCAAGTAAAGGCAGCTTTCTGTTGAGTTATATTCTTTCAGATCTGAGATTTAGTCGTAGAGCCTGAGTTAACCAAACTAGTAATCTAATCAGTCATCTAATCTTAGGCTTCGCTACCGTACTTATCGTCCAGCAAGTAACCCACCTTACCCCCCCTCAATCTCAGTAAGGAGTTAGGAGGGTTTCGGGCTAGGAGTTGACCCAAGGCGTCTATTCAGATAGTAGTTCCCAAGTATGATATGAAATAGGAGGTAATAGAGTAAAGTCCTTGTCCTACTCTAATACAAGTAAGTAGCTAAGGTTACCTTAATCCGCTGAAGCAAGGATTGGTAAGCTCCGGAGCAAGAGTAACTGTAGTTGCTACGTCCGGTCCCGTAACTGCGGGCAGCTCGAGTTCTAGTTCTTTACAAGACAGATGGGAACTGTAGCTAATAAGTGTGCCCTAAGTGTAATCCTACTTAAGTGGAATCCTACTTATACTCTTTCTACTATATTAGCATGTCGGGTTCCAAGTTATTAGTAGCTAGGCAGCTAAGCCAGTAGTAGTTCAGTTCAGGTCAGGGCATGAAGCTACAGGTTCTATTTTCGGTTGTGAGACAGAGGTCAGAGGCCCCCTGTTATATAGGTAGCCATGCGCGTTAATAGATCTTCTTCTATACTAGTAGTAGGAGTAATGAGTGAATCGGTTTCTTAGGCAAGTTTTTGTTTCTTTATTAGAAGGATAAGCACGGTTATTGCTCTTTGTCCCAACATTCCGCCGAGGTAGCTACACCGTTTGAAGTAGTTAACGAAGGGAAATAAGTCCATTTGAGTGAAGATTGGATAGTTGCCCGCTCCTTAGGTCTGCTTTCATACGTGCTGGTGTTCGTGTTCTGTTGGTTTTTCTGTTCTGTTGTGGGAAGGGGGGATTTTCGCATCTACAAGTTGAGAGTGTGCTGGGGCAAGTGGGCTAACCCGAACTCCCTGTAAGGGGCTTTTCCTTCAATAGGAATAAGGGTAATGTAACTCTTGTTTGAGAACTTTAGCTACGTACTTAGGTTAGTTAGCTCAGCTTCTCCTATGTCTATTTGGATTAAGGAAGTGGGGTAATGGGCAGACAAGGAGGTCCTAATAATGGTGAGTCGAATCGGGTGCGGCTTCCGTTCCAAGGCTTTTATGCCCCCGTTCAGGCCTTATTTAAGATAGGAGAATGGGGTTAATAAAGCAAGAGACTCTGGGTTTTGCCTAAGGCGAGTAGCATACTCCGGTTTCAGTGAATGTGTGGAAGGCAGCTCTGTTTAGCCAGCAAGCATAGGAAAGAAACCCCCCCCCTGGTAACTTACTATTAATGCTAATCCATTAGTTCTAGCTCGAAGTTTGCCCTTAGTTGTCTCGAAGTTAGCTGCTTGGCATGAGTAGCTTGGGCAGTCTTAGTGAGTAGCTTGGCTTGCTCATGCGGGGCTTTGGAAAGAAAGTAACCAGGGAATTCATATACTAATCTTCTAATCAGAAGTTTTTTTGTTTAAAAGTAGATCGGGAGTTCAAGCAGATGTTAAATTAAGGTGAGGTTTACTATTCTAGTCTACAGGCCATTTAGCTAAAAAAAATCCTGAGTATCGACTGTCGTGTGAGTCTCTCGACCAATGTGTAGCTGCCGTGAAAAGGCTATAAGTAACGGCATTCTCAGTTAAGATAACAGGATTCAAGCTTGCTTGTGTGTACGTGCTTTTTATAAGTAGATGTAGATGTGATCGGTCAGTAGCTAAACCCCTGACCTATCGGTCAGTAGCTGAACCCCCTCTAACGAGCAGGTGAACCACCTCGTGTTGTTAGTTCGCTCTCATGGACCGATTGTGCTACTTTCAACTCTGAGTAGCGGGTATTAGGTGAGGTAATGTAATTCAGAACCGTTTAATTGTGGAACAAGCTACGCACGTTACATGTCCTTTAAAGCTACCGTTAAGGAAGTATCAAAGATAGGAGAACGGCACTCGCGTGTTAAGGGAAACAGGCGTACTTATTAATGTGGGAAAAAGACGTATTCAAATCGTATGAATCGATAGCAACGACAAGAAGAGCAGTTACATAAGAAGGGGTTGGGACACCCTGGTTTACTTTGCTGGCATGACTCCGAGGGACTGATTAGAAGACTGGGCGGGTTCGCTCACTTAGTCACTTAGCCGCAGGCAACGGCAAACCCACCTCTCAAAAGAGAGGGGTCGTTCCTCTCGCAAGCAAAGACCCTTGGCCACGTCCGTCGACTCTTTTTACCTTTATACCCCTCTTCGGGAGATTCCAGATCAGTGGGTGAGCTTAGTTTCAAAATAGTACGTGCATATGGGTGCCAATATCATAACATTAAATTAAATATGGGGCATCTTGGAGCAAGAGAAGCTCTCGGTCCGTCCTATTCTCGTAATTCTCTTTTCTTTCAGCTTCAAAACCGAGGGATTTTTTTTTTTGTTTGTGATTAATCTAATCCCGTTTAACTACCTTTTACAAGAAGCCAATTGTTCTCAAGCTCCGCCCTAAGGGTGAAGTAAAGGTATTTCGTAGCCGGTCACCTCTTTATTAGTGGTAGTGTAGCGTCTGTTCTTTGAAGTCCTTCTATGCTCCGGCGGGCTCCGCTTCTGCTTTAGTTATGGAAGCCCTATCTTGATTCTCACCCTTGGTTTGTTTAGTCCTTCTTTCCCGCTGTCGTTCTCGGATGAAAGATACGAAAGGTACGGAGTAACTCGACTGGCAAGAGATTTATGGGGTCTCCTTCTCTTCTTGGCCGATATTCCACTTTCCTACTTTGAAGAAGATCCCGGGCTTGATCATAATGCAACTACTATCGTGTGACGTGGTAAAGAAGTCTTGCTCCTCCTGTATTTGTTTGATAAAAATGTCTGTCTCCTTTTCCTGTTCTTTCTACGAGGGTCTTATTTAAGTTGGTTTGTGCGTTTGTTTGTTCTGTTGTTCTATGGAATTACTGAGTAGGCGTTTATGCTTGTTGTTCGGGATGCCTAAGCCTTTCTAGTCGCTAACTAAGCTCCTACTTTTCAATCATTCTTAGGATTGAACTATCTAGCCCATATTATTAGTCCGACTACTTCGTTTCCTTTTCCTCTTCTTTATAAGTCGAGCCCCGCCAACTGACGTTACCTGCTGCTCATGGTGTCTTACGACTAAAGCGTTCCTTTTATTCTATTATGACGGATTTTATATTCTTGTTAAATGAGTTAAAAAATGAAGTGAGCTTTACTCTCCTCCTCTGTGATCTTTGTGATCTTCGTTGAGAACAGGGGTCGGATAGCCGAAGTTGTCCATGTTTGGGAAAGGGAGGAAGATAGCTTTACTTGAATCAGAACACGGACCGGACGAACCTAAATAGAAAATAGACAGAAGTGGGAATAGCTAACCATCCTTGATATCATAAAGACCCGACAACTATCCGAAACAAGAGTTAAGCATGTAAGGTGTGTGATAAGATCATACGTGACATCAACACATGATTCAGGTATACCTCTTTGATATAACTTATCTGATATGAGAAAGAAAAGTTGACCTTAACAACAAGGATATGATACAATATTGATTCAATCGTGCCTTGCAGAAAATCCCGCGTTTTCGGAATACCTTAAATTTCCGTACTATAATTCACTTGTGAAAACATCCAATTCGGAGGAAACCCGGTATTTTTGCCCTCGCGGGGTAAGATTCAAGTAAAGGTTATACGTTATCAAGAGGAAAGACAGAAATTCGACTATACGGATCTACTAAAGGAGAGCGGGGATTCCTATATGTTCACTATATCACTATACTATTCAAATAATAGATAACATATCCATACTTTAACTTTAAGCTATTCTGCCTATAAGAAGATAAGGACATAATATTGATCTTAATGCGATATACTCATTAAAAGACAGCTTATATGCGACAATCGAATTCAGTCCGGTTTGGCTTGGGGAATCCTGGCAAATTCTCTTATCTGACAGAATGCATTTGATCAATTTCAGGGAATGCTTCGCTCTAACATCGGGTTATGGCGAGTCCTATTCCTATATCAATCTTTTTCTCACACGGCCCATATAAAATATCTCTATCCCCGTCCCGGCTTTGGCTAAAGCTAATGCTTATCTTTCCGGAGTATGGGTTTTTATTCTTCCCGTCGGAATCTCCTCTCCACTCAGTATAAAAAGGCCGGCTTTCCTCCTTTCCATTCACTAAGCTATTACACAAGTATTGAGGGAAGAATGGAACTTGCTTGCCTTCTTTCTGACCTTAATAAAGATACCTTCCCGCGCTTTTGCCGGATTGAGAGACTCTTCCCTTACTGCTTGCGCTTATAACAGATGAGATAAAGCTCGTTAACTTGCTTTCCTTGTTTTATTTCTCTTTCCTGAAAAAGAAAAGGATGGATTTTACTTCTTTAACTGACTTGACAAGGAACTGGCTTTATCACTTCGATTGGAGGAGAAGACCTTAGCTCGCTCTAGAACCCGCTTTTGATTGACCTAGAACCAAAAATCTGCTATCCTAAGCTTTATGTCTATCTCGCCGTTTGCTGGCCCCTTAGGACTTTTTGTAAAGGGATCCCTTTTATGCTACTTATTAAAACACTTTCACTATAAAAAACCCCACTCTTCCTGGAAGGCCTTAGAACTTAAACTTTCCTGGGACTGGACCCATCGAAAGAAACTTCACCAGTAGCTGCAAGAGATAGCTTAACTGGGCGAAGTACTAGGATTGGCGGGGAGACGAGAGATTCTTTTAGGGTTGGCTTTTTCACTGGATAGATTTCATTTGCCCTATGATCTCTTTTTGTTTGACCTATAATCTCAGAGCCCTTTTTGGAGAGAATCCCTCTCTTACTTGCCCATTTTCTTTCATTAAAGACTCCTTGCTTGACTCCTTTGGACTGGTTAGCTTGACTCAAATGTAAATCCCTACCACAGGCTTGTGCTTGTTTTTATTGAATCGCTTTATATTTTGGGAATTGGCCTGCAAACTCTTATCTTGTATCGCCCTCTTGCTTTCAAAAATTACTTGCCTTATCCTATTGGGTTAAAGTCCTATTACTGCTATACCCGTATACCCGGGATTACTGTGAGCCCTCCCACTATTGGAAGAAGTCACACCTTAGACACGGTAGGATATAGTAAGATTAGAACTTCAAGGCCCTTAGACCATTACACAATGGAGCACTTGCTTACACCACTAGTTATATAACTGTATTACTGGGAAGGGGTTCTATCTTGAAGAAAGAAAACAGCAACTACTCTCGATGGTAAAATATAGTAAAAAAGCACTTTCTTAAACAAAGGATTAACAAAGAAAGGGGAAAAAACTAGCCTATTGGAGGGCTGATACGATAATAGCCCTTTAGCTCTTATGCTCGTTATCCCAGGCAATATGATATGCTTAGCGCTAGAAAGACGAAATGAAATTTGAGGAGCTCACCTAGACCCTATTGTCTGTATGGACCGCTACTATGGACTTCTTACTTACTAAGTGGTAGAACCCAGCGTCTTTTCTCCTCCGCATTCGCTCTGGCCTGTTAGGGAGGAAATAGACTGTTAGCAAAAAGGTTTGAAGTTAGAATTTTACAATGTTATTACTTCATCCGCTGTGAATGAATAGGCTGAAGGAATCGGATCTTGTCTCTTTTAATCTGCTTTTAAGGCAGGAAGCAAGAACTCTAAACTATCTCTTTAGGTAGCGAAGCCCCATTCGTTCCCTGGGTGAAGGAGCAGTAGAATCAGTCCTTGCTTTCTTCCCGGGAGCGCAGAGAGTAGCCAACCCAGTCAGCCAGTCCAGTAGCACGGTCTCGGTCCTGCAAGCCAACGGTTGCTAACTTTCTTTCAAATAAGATCTGTCCCAGCGGTCACTCTCATCGGCTGGCATTATTCTTTCTTTAAACCACCTTCTCTTGATGTAGAAAATCGTTTTTGAGGGAAATACAGAATTAGCTCTATCTTATCCAATGGGAAACTTTCGAGTTCATCCTTTAGCAGTCCAGGCAGTCCTATCAGTGCAGTACTTGTCTGAGGAGTGCTTCCTCCCGAGCCAGTAGGCCGATTGGTGTATAGAAAAGAACCTTCCCAGCCGGACAAGGAGCCAGAGCCACCGAGCCTGTGTTACTAATTGGCTTGATAGTTCAAGTAGTAATGGCGGTCTCCTGTCTGTGGTAGTCAAGCATGTCTGTGGCTAGAGGAGAAAAGCAGTAAATCTTAGTGCCCTGTAAGCGGTAGTTGAAGTCAGGCTTTCTAACTCCTAGTCGGCTAGTAGAAGGGGATAGAGACTAAAGAAAGAGCTCTTAGTCTACTGCTTCTAAAAGCCAAGATGGTGAACAACCGTCCCTAATTTGAACTGCTTTGGTGGCCTGGGGCAGGTATCTTTCATAAGGAAGAATCAAAGGGTTATCCTGAAACTCCATAAAGAAAATAAAATGTTGAGCCTATGAAAGATGAAGCTTATAGCATTCCTAAAATTAAATGAGAAAGGTGTTCGAAAATGGAGAAATGCTTTGGTAGGAGATTTTCTTAACCGAGCTCTCCCATTCCGGGTCTTCAAAAATGGGAAACATCATATTGAAGATGTCTTGCTTCTAGACAATGGTCTTTATGTGTTCAAGATGAGAAGTGAGGAAGCTTGTCTAGCCATTCTAGGAAAGGGTCCTTACTATATTCTATTGCTGGAAAGTGGATGATTCTAAGGAAATCCAGACTTTATCGAAGAGTCACAAGTATACCAGTGTGGGTGAAATTCTAGAACATCCCTTTGTTGTTGTGGACACCGGAGGGATGGAATTTTTAGGTAGCATTATTGGAAAGCCCCTATACTTTGATAGTCCTACTAGTACCATGAGAGCTTCTTCTTTTGCTAGAATATGTATTGAGATGAAGAGAAGTCTTTATGTACTCCTAGATCGTCGGAGGCAAAGAACCGGTCAAGGTGGAAGTGCTAGTTTTATGGAAACCGCCTCGTTGCACTAAGTGTGAGACCTTCGGTCATTCTACAGTTGAATGTCCTCTTTCTAGTGCTATGTCTAGTGGGGCCAAGCAAGAATGAAAGATGAAATAAGGTAGGACTCAGACAGGGTTAGAGAAGGAAACCCAGTTAAAACAAGGGAGTTCACCATCGTACCTTCTAATGGACTTGGAGGAGCGAGCGTATAGGCTCCACCTTTCTAGGAGGAGCAAGATGAGAATCAGAATATTGATTCAACGAACAAATTGGAGGCATTGAAGTCTTACCAGGAAGTAGATTCGTGTAGTGATGAGGAGGAGCAAGTAGAAGATTGGAATACTTCACCTCGCTCCATTGCTTCCATAAAGGATAATGTGGCTAAGAGGATTCTTAGAGCGAAGATTCATGAAATGAAGATGGCTAGGTGGAAAGTAGGATCCCGGTTATCTCTATCCCTGCGGTAGCCACCTTAGTTTATGTTTCCTCCTCCCTCGGGTTGTGAGGGTTGGTGCTCTAGGTTGAAATCTAGAGCTTAGTATCTCCTTGTATAGGGAAGCTTACAGTATTATGCTGCATAAGGACCGTTCAGGGTGGTAACTCATTGACTTCCAACAATGGGATTCTTCTATTAGAACTGAAACTCATGGATTGACCAAATCCTCATATTCCACCAGAAGACTGAAACTGAAATGACAGGATTTCCTGAAAGCCTTCTTTCGGCAATGGCAGATTTTGAGCTTTGACTTGCTTGCCTGGTGGACTTGCGGAGAGCTTTGAGAGGAAGCAGATCCTCAGAGGGTGGAGCGGTCTTTTGTTAACTGACTGGTTGTAGGTTCGAATCTTACTTGGGATTTATTTACTGTTGAGGGAGTGGAGTGGACCGCACATGAACAGCGATATGCTAGCACGGAAGATTCAACGGCTCGAGTATTACTGGACTACAAAGGACACCGATTGCTGCAAATATGTCATTGTTGTTATTGGCTAGCAGTAAGAAGCCTACTACAACATATTGTATGCACGGGGGAGGAGATATTGGAGTGGGGCACCCCCGGTGCAATGGAAGAGGTTAATCGAATGAGGAAGAAAAGAATGTCGATCGTTAGCGAGAAGAAAAAGCGAGAGCCTCCGCTCTCTCCACAATATCCTTAAAGACCTCTCTCGTCAGGGAGTAGCGGTAGTGCCGTCTTTCGCCCACGGTGGTCCGGGGGGCTGTTCCTGGCTTCACAGCGTATGGCCCCAACGTGCCTATCCTATACTGTTGCGAATGGTATCTCTGATTCTTGCAAGCTTTCAGACATCCTTGTCTTGGGTTCTAAACCGTGTGATCCAGCTGGGGCTTCTGAAGTGGGTAACGGATCAAGATTCTCGTCCTGGTTCTTCTGGCCCAATTGTAACATCTGAATGTGGATTTTTCTGCTCGTCCTAAGAGCTCCAGCTATGCGGGTATTCTTTTTCCTCCTCTAGGGCTTCCATGGATGCTCATTCATTTTATCTTCTTGGCCTCAACACCCCTGTTGAACCTGTTGTGGATAATGGAAGGATTCAAGTTCTTCCTCCGAAAGGTCTTTCGGACGAAGGGAAAGTGGAGTGGGAGAATACTTTTTTAGGCCACTTCGTAGGCCGGAAACTGCCTTATTCGGCTGCTAATACCCTAGCACACAGGCTGTGGAGTGATGATAGGCTGGATGAGGTCTTATCCGCTGAAAACGGGTATTTTTTTTTTCCGGACAGTTATCCCCGTAAATAACCGAGACCACACAACTCCATTTACCAACAATTTCTTGAACCCTACAATGCATGCACTGATCCGATTGACCAATAACTGCAACCTGAACTGCACTCGGGTCCCAACACGGAAGGAAGAGTAAGCCAATAGTCTCCCGAGGAAAGAAGGAAATGGCACATTGACATGAATCTTCCTCTCTAAGGGTTTACGACGCTCGAATAAGCATCCCGTCGAATCAGCTGTTACTGTTCTCGAATGCCCTGTTGCTGCAAGAATGCCTTCTTAGGAAGAATAGGCAGCTATTGAATCAGCTCTGACTCTTAGAGAATACGCTGTTTTCAGGTTTGAAGGCAGAATGCGCTCTTGGGAATCGAATAGGACAGATAGTTTCTCATCTCGGGCAAATTAAATGATGGGCAATTCAAAATAGAAGTGGGCAAAGAGAAAGGCTGCCAGTTGCTATTGAATCCGGAATAAGGCAATCCTTATTTAATATTAACATAACATATGCCAACATAAGCATAAGACACAAAGTGGATGCATCGAATAATGCCCTCTTATAAGTATAAGGAAGATTTTTATGTGCGCAGAGGATTCATCTTTCAACAGCATTTCCGACATTCACCATCAAAAGAGGATTTTACACTAGCACTAGGATCTGTCTATGCGGATGAGCATCCGCTTTTCGGCATATCGATACTTCTTCTTCCTCAGCGACTTGGCAATAACCTGATTCCACATGGGCAAGGAAAGGCAATGAATATTGTTTAGATATCCCCGTCAAAGCAAGGAGCTGTTAGCTAGATGTCTGCCTCTTTTCTTTGTGACAGTTCACTTTTGTTTCTTTTTCCAGCCTTTGAGGAGGCGGTGTAGTCGGAATGTATTGGCAAGAATAGGCTGCACAAATCGTCTGTTTGAAAGAAGGAGTTGTAGATATTTTGAATTGGACTGAAAGCAGGAAACATTTCAAGCAATCCAAGACTCTCTCTCTTCCTTCCCTTCTAGCAGCAATTCCATAGCTTCGTGAAAACAACCTATTTTGATTCGTAGATGCTTTTAATATTTCGAGTTTTCTAAGGCATCTGTCTCCTACTCCTGACCTGAACCCTCTTGGCCGGTTGGTTAGCTGCTGACTCTTTGGACAATAAGGGCCATGCTCAGTTACCCAGGATGAATAAAAACAAGAATAATTCCTCCTCTTCGAGGTGGAGGATAAGGTAACCCTGACTGGTTGTCTCTTTCTTTTGTCAGCGATGGTTTTTGCTTGCTGGAATGTCAGGGGCCTTAATGACCCATTAAAAGAAGGAGAGGTCAGGAAATTGATCTCTGAGCATCGTCTGTCCCTTTGCGGTCTCATTGAGACTAGGGTGAAGGAAATTAATAAAGGTTCTCTTTTGATGGCTTTGGCTAGGGAGTGGAAAGCGTTATGTAATTATCAGTGTGCCCCTAATGGCAGAATTTTGCTTTGTTGGAACCTCATGGGTAAGGAGTTGGATCTTGTTCTTCTTGGCCAATCTGCGCAAGTTATTCATTGTAGAGTTTCGGCCAAATCTAGGGCTTGGAGTTGCATTCCTTCTTTTGTTTACGGTGAAAATTGTCATTCGAAGAGGAAAGCCTTGATCGATATGAGTGATTTTTCCTCTTTTCCTTCTCTTGTGGGTGATAATCCTTGGTTGGTGATTGGGGATTTCAATGCGATCAGATGGAATCACGAGAGATTGGGCCGTTCTCGGGACTGGCCGGATTGGATGGGAGACCTTGATAATTGTGTACTTTCTGCGGGGCTCTTTGATCTTCGGTTTTGTGGCCTTCTCTTTTCCTGGTCTAATAGGAGGGAAGATGACCCCATTCTGAAAAAGCTGGATAGGGCCCTGGTTAACTGTAGTTGGGAGGCCTCCTTCTCCGGGTCGGAAGTTTCTTTCTTACCTGCTGGGGTATCGGCCACTCACCCATTAACCAATTCGCGCCAGTAACGAGGTCCTAAATAGTAACGTCTAAGGGATCTCGAAGATCCCGAATTAGTTTACACATGTGACGAATTCTTCCCTACCAGACGCCTACTCAAAACTAAGAGGGGAAAGATTTAATAAAAACTTTTGAGCTATTACCACTATCTGATAATCAAATGGTGATTCCGCCTATATCTTTTACAAATATTGCTTTTTCAACATTGCTACCAATCTATTGCTAGCACAGGTATCAATAGCCTTAACTACCCGTTCATGCCATGTTTGGAGTTTCTACGCACGAATCATAAGTTCTTTGGTTCGTAACGATCACAATGAACCATCCACAAGATAGAGATAGTACTTTATTAATGCCGTGATAACTATAATGTACGAGTTGATTCCCAGATCAGAAATTCTTTGATTGGGTCCACAAGCCAAATCGAACGCTTACTTTCTCAACCAACCTAATTCGGGGTTACATTCCATGAAGAAGTTATATGATAGAGAGAATGGAACGCCAAATTCATACATCTATTAAATCTTTCTGCTCACTCATTGATGTAATAGAGAGAGAGGGAATTGTCACACATTTATGGCAACTCACCGCTTCATCCGTGTACAAAACATTAAGCCGACCATGGCAATTTGTCCCTTCCATCGATTTCTCAATGCCTAGCACCTACCAAACGCCTACTCAAAACTAAGAGGGGGAGGGATGGAAGAGTAATAGCAGCATTCCAGCCAGCATACCTTTATCCGAGCCAATAATTTTGACATCCTTGAGTTGCCAGCCATTCATAGGTTTTTCCTCGTTTTGGGATAGCCAAAAAAAAGCCGAAGATCGGTAATCAATGCCAGGTGAAGCTGGAACCGTAAGGGCTATTGGGTGGGTGTCGATCTATGCCCCTCGCTTTTATTTCATCGAAAGGATCAAGTGGCTTTCGATCACGAAATGCAGGTTCAAATACAAACTCCCTCTCTCCGGTTGCTCAGATGCTACTACGCCTACGCCTGCAACAACTAATAAGGGCCCTTTTTCGAATGTTTGGAGAGGCTCACGTATTCTATATCGGACCCCCCAAACTCGCCTTTCGTCTTAAGAAAGATGGTCATTCTTCAGGTTTTCAAGAGCCGGACACATGTCGACAGACCAAGCAAGGACGGTATTCGCGATTCCTTCTCTTCCTTATTCCCGATATCGTACGACATATGCCTGCCAGATAGAGGCAAAGAGATGCCGACCCTTACAAGCCTATATACAAATACTTTTTTGTATACAGGACACGAGCCTTT
Organism: Prunus padus; assembly: GCA_024362665.1. Classification (NCBI taxonomy): domain Eukaryota; kingdom Viridiplantae; phylum Streptophyta; class Magnoliopsida; order Rosales; family Rosaceae; genus Prunus; species Prunus padus. Next base: position 145,091 of record JANFAM010000004.1, on the reverse strand, counting down.
GCTACAAAAGCTAGGGAATGTGCTATATGAATTAGAGGAGTTTATGAACGTTACCAGCGGATCCGAGCCTTACCTTATATTGGAGAGTTGACCCTCTTGGCTGGGCCTATTCGCTTTAACACCGGGCTTGTCTTGCTTGATTGATTGGCTTACCCTCGTGTGTCGTGCCATATTCGCTATTGGCTTATAGTTGTTTAGTTATTCTTCTATTTGTTAAACCAACGTACGTACTAGCTTGAACACCGTGCCCCTTTCTCTAATAATAAGGCAAGCAAAACATGTTGCATCCCCAAAAGCTTCTCCTTCTTTTGCACCTTTGGGTCATAGAAGACAGCTCCTTATTCTTCTTGCTTATGGGATTAAAAGATCTCTTATTCACCGCTCGGGCTTCAGGACTCGACAGACACAGGTCACTGATGTGTGGGCAGTTATTATTTCTTTTGCCAGTGATGAGATTCTCGCAAAGCCGCCTTACTAACCCTTCTATCCGGCATACCAACAACTTTTCACAAAAGCCCGATTAATTTACTTCAAAGATCAAAGAAAACCAGAGATGGCATTTCCGAGAGAAAGCTGTGGATTGAGAGGGGAACTAGCGACCACCTTTGATTTGCAAGAAGGACGCTCGAGAGACCACCGAAGGGCGTTTAGCGCGAGCTTCCCAACGGAAAGGCCAGAAAGAGTGACCGACCACAGGGAGGAAGTTTTATTCCACTACTAGAACGGCACTGACAACTAATAATCATAATGGCGCTCGCCTATTCCTCTCTCTGATCTACGACCACCCTCTCTTTCTGTCGAGCTCTCTCAAACACAAGTACAGATAAGGCATGGGACTACCAGGCGCTATGAAATAGCCTAACGTCCAGTCCTACTGCTACTACCTGCCTGAGTACAGACAAGGAATATCTATCTCTTACTCAAGCAAGGGAACAAGCCGGACTCGACTTGGGAGCTCTTCCTTCTTCTTCCGAAACCATAACTCACGCTTGCTTTCTGCTCTTGACCGGTCTTGACTTCAGGCGGTTCCACCACTAGGGGGAAACGAAACAACAACAACAACTACAACACGGATCTACTGACGGACGGCGTACTCACGCGTTTCGGCTCTTGGTAGCCTACGCCTGTTCTCCGTCTTGCAGGTCCTGATTCCGTCCACTTCATGTTGCCGTGACGCCGTCTTTATGTGCTGTTAGGAACTGCCGCTGAATTTCAGAGCTATTTGCAATCGAGAACCCCCTTTAGCTGAATAGCATCCTGAGGAGTTTTGCGTTCATACCAGCTTATCCGTCCTCTTTGTCTTCGGTAAGCGAATAGCTTTAAGACTCTCCGCTGCCTGCGCACCCCCGTTGGGATCATGTTTATGGACGCGCCATTCCTTACTCGGCAGCAAACATTGTTAGAGACTAAGCTCCATTCCCAATTAACCGCCTTCCACACAGCAGAAGTTGGGAGTTAAGCCCTTCATACTGATACAATACTTCCCCTTGATAATTCTGCTCTCAAGACTCAAATTATCCACTGCCCAATCCCAGCTCATGTTTCCCAAAAGCGCCTTGGTTTTCCATGGAAACTATACCGAGACCACCCTTGTCTATAGGCTTTTTCACAGTTTCCAATTAACCCAGCGAAAGCCTTCCAATCCTCCAGCTTTAGACCAAAAAAAGAAAAAGTCTCTATAGTATTATTCAAGCTCTTCAGCAATAGAAAAAGGAATCCTTAGGCGGGTCCCCTAATGCATAGGAAGACCCCTAGAACTTACTTAATGAGTGTCGGTTTTCCAGCAGAGGATATAAAAAAGTATTTCCATCCCGGTAGTCTTCCACTGAACCAATCCGCCGGGGGTCTACAGTCTTCTTAGAGTTTTTGAAACACCTTTGAAAAAGGTTAGTCATAATGGCCTTATAAACAACATTACATAAACTAATGGGACGAAATTGTGATAAGCGAGAGGAGCCTTCACCTTTTGGGATAAGGGCAATAAAGGTATTATTGAGACCTCTAGGCATGGTCCCAGAGTCAAAAAAGTCCTGTATAACATCTACCACATCCGCTTTTTCCGTAACCGTAATCTAGGATTGTCCCGCTTGTAAGATTATTCAAATAGGCAACTGTTTCATTCTGAATGTTTTGCTGCCTGAGCGCCTCGAGAAAGACCATAAACATAAAAAAGAGGAACTCGAGCAGAGGCTGAAAGGCCCTTTCTCTTTCCTTACCGTCTAGCGATACCATTTACATTTGTAGGAATGCATGGGACTACTTTCTATAAAGCACTTTAGGTGGCTCTACCACTTCCGTAGGCGGCCGGAGGAGCTGAATAGGCGGCAGGAGGAGGAGCAGCTAGCCCAGCTGTAGACTTCAATGTAGAGGTTGGGAAACTATGTGCTGCGCATAAATCACCGAAGGATGCCATCAGACGATCAAAAGATTCAGGATCAAGCGGAGGTTTCTATTCCACTACTAGAATGGCACTAATGAAATGATGACTTTATCTTAATTAATACCTTCCCCTTTCTTTGGTAATGGCAGCTACGAGCTAAGCGAGGAAGTCTCCCTAACTCTGCAATTTCTGATTCGATCGGGGATCCTTTTACTGGTATTGATCGGAATGCTGTGGAATAACTAAGTCACTTGCTTTAGCTGCCGTAAGATATTGTAGGTGCTTAAATGACCGGGTGCCATAAGAGAGCATTACTTTCATATTCATATCGGGGAAAGTTGCGCGGGCAAGAACAGTGGCAAGAGGTTCTTTCTCTCCTTTTTCCCTTCTTTTCTACGGGGACGGCTAAAGCAGCAGAGAACCGATTGGCTGCGTGCATTCCCTCCACAACACCCAACGCAATCAAGATCAGGTGAATATGACTTCAGGGATTCTGTGACTAACCGCTTTAACGGAGTGCCCTTACTAGGTCCGAACTCGATGATGGAATGGCTGGGCTGGGCAAGGGCTATGAGCGGCCCCCTTATTAGTAGCCGAAGAAGGGGAGAGGAAGAGGGCTAGGCCCAGGAGAGGAGATTCAGCTTCAATCGGAGATTTCCGCTGTTCAAGCTATCTCATCAGGTAATTCAGTAGTCGGGGATTCCGCTATAGCCTTAGGAATAGGGTACGAATCGGCTGTGGGTCCTGTTTCCTTAGTGCCAAAAGCTGAGTAAGAGGAAGAGGGGGTCTTCTGGTAGCGGGAAGGCAGTGAAGTAAGCGGATATGGAGTACTCGAGGGACAGGCCCTGAAGCGAAGGACGGGAACGAGCGGGATCTCAGACGAACAGGAAAGAGAGAGTCAACGCCGGTAGAGGAGAGGACTAGCCTAGGCTCTTCAAGACCTTACTCGGCTCGAGGAAGAGGAATAGATAGGTACACGAGGTGAGCGGAAATTTATTATTCTACATTTTCCCAAAAGAGAAAGAGGATGAATTCATTTCTTTCTTCAACGGAATCTACCAATGGAACAATCTTTGAAGAAGAGAGGGGTAAATACCCAGAAAAAAGGGTGAACTCATTAGGTAAGCCCCGGCCTAGCTTTAGTGGGCTACGAGGACAGTAAGCATCATCGGCGGTTGAAGAACCCGAATCAGAGAGATCAGAGTCAGAGGCAAGCGAGGACTCAGCAGTAGGGGCTTTCGCAGTAGCAGTGCCATGAGTATGAAGCGCCCGCTAAGGAACGGATACTTAAGTGGTAGGAGGGAGCTAGGAGTCTTCCCTTGAGTCTTCCATTCATGCCTTCATGGTCGGCTACCTGCTTTCTCCTTTCTTTATCGAGGAAGCTCGCCGGAGATCTATTCCTCTTCCTCTGCCTCAACAGGATCTGGGCTCCGCTTGTCTTGGTCCTTAAGTGGAATTTAGGTCCAAAATATTCATTCCTGGTTACACCTCTGATTCTTCTGATTCAGAGTTAGCGCCGATCCTTTATAAGTAAATCCCAAAAAACCCAATTCTAAGGCAGGTCTTTGGGCTACCAATTGCCGTTTCAGTTTCCTCAGGTCTCGTACCGGGTGAGATAGCTTGAACAGCGGTTTTCTTTGTCGGGTATTCCGCTGCCTACGCCATGCTTTAGTCCTCTTAGCCCTCTACAGAGTCATCCTCCTAGGCTTCGATCATCCGCAACAAAAGAAGAGACTAAATCCATGCCTGAGCCTGAAACTACATGGAACAAAGACTGCTCTAGGCTGAGATTTTCCTCGCCTCCCTTATAGAAGAGTAAGCTTCTGCCCATCTTCCTTCTTTTAAGAAAAAAATAGAGTAAAGTAAGGTCTTTACCGATCTATTCTATGAAAAGTCTTTCTTCCTTATATGCCTTCCCGAAGAAAAGGTGGTTGTGAAGTGAACTTCCTTTCGGTGAAGTGCGATAAAGACTCTCTTTCTTCCGCTGAGGTGAGGAGCTCCTCTATTCCCATTCTATTTCGGGGATACTATAAGTCTTCCTATTCCTAAACTCTTGGAAGGTATCTAGATCTAAGCGAGGTGATGGCTATGCCACTGGGCCTCGATCTAGATCTGCTATTGCTTGAACAAGGTCAATTGTCTATGCTTTACCTCCGATGCTGCCTCGTTCTCTACAATCTCTTAGCGGGCTTTGCTGCTGCCTGTGCCTAGTGGAATCTATTGCTCTAAAAATGCTAATGATGTTGGTATTCTCTCTACTATTGTCTTTGCTACCGGGACTACTGCTCTTAGTGCTTGCTCTGCGTATGTGTATGGCCTTAACAATTCAATAGGCTGTTGCTATTTTTACTTATGTGTTTGGTGCCTCAGGAAATGTAAGGAATGCCAGGCGGGATGCTGCCACCTTAGCCTATGCTTGCTCCGTTGCTGGGCCTGGTCAATTGGATGAAATGGGGGTGCCTCTAGCTATGTCCTTAGCGCTTATTCAACCCTGACTACTAGATATGGCTACTAGCTCTCGAAATGATGAAATTGGTTAGCTCTTACTCTAGCCATTTACCTGCTGGGAGGAATCTGCTGCTGATGCTTCATAACGACTACCATAATCTTTTGTATAAGCCCTTCACTCTATACGAACCAACAAGATATATCTAGATCTCCACACACAAGGGTGTGAAATTGAACAAAGGCGAGCTACTCATCCCTAGTTAGGAGGTAAACCCACACCAGGCGGGCCCCTGGACTGTGTCTTCTTCAGTAGGCCGAGCACGAGCATAAGCTGACGAATCCCTAATCATTTCACTTTAGTCACTCAAGTATACGCCTATCAGTATCAGTAGCAGCATAGGAAGCAAGGGTAGATCCAGTCGAAAGACCAGTAGCATTAGTAGCTAAGACGGGTAACCAGGAAAAGTCCTTGCCTTGCCACTACGAAGGAGGGTGGATCACGAGATTGAACTCATTCCTGGAACAAAAACCCCATTCCTCTCGTTGCAGATCTATTCGATTAACCGAGCAATGCAAAATTTTTCACTAAACTTGAGGGGTATCATCAAGTTAGAATTTCTGAGGGAGACGAACCAAAGACAACCTGTGTTACTCGGCATGGGGCTTTTGAATTTCTTTTATGCCTTTTGTACCTTGATGAATCAGGTATTTCATGAATATCTCGAGAAGTTCGTGGTGATGTATCTAGACGACATTGTGCTTTCTAATTCATCTTTGGAAGAACATGTGGAACACCTTCGACTGGTCTTCAACAAATTGCGCGAGAACCCACTCTACTTGAACTCTACTTGAAGAGAGAAAAATGTGCCTTTGCCCAACAACGCATCAAGTTCTGGGGCCATATCATTGAGCATGGCCACATTCGGATGGATTTGGGGAAGGTGAAGGCGACCCGGAAGACCCCCAATAATGTGACGGAATTTAGGTCCTTTCTGGGACTAGCTAACTACTATCGTCGCTTTTTGAAGGACTACTCACGAAGGGCTACACTTCTGACTGATCTTTTGAAGAAGGGACGAGATTGGAACTGGTCTAAAAAATGCCAAGTGGCCTTTGACGATTTGAAAGAGGCGATGATAAGTGACCCAGAACAAACTTGCTCTTCCAGATGTAATGAAGCCCTTTGAGGTACAAACGGATGCCCCAGATTTTTGTTTAGGGGAGTCCTATTGCAGGAAGGTCACCCAGTTGCATATGAGAGTCGTAAACTGAGCGACCCAGAGACAAGATACACAGCACAAGAAAAGGATCTATTGGAAGTAATCCATTGCCTTAGGTTAGGGTCTGGAAACACTACTTATTGGGGTCCAAGTTTGTAGTGAAGACAGATAAGACTGCAGTGAGCCATTTTCTTACGCAGCCAAAGCTCCCCCGCACGGTGGCAGGAATTCTTGGCGGAGTTCGACTTTAACTTTGAATATAAGACGGGTCAAACCAATCAAATAGCAGATGCTCTTAGCCGGAAAGCAGAACTAGCAGCTTTAAAATACCTTTCCCACACCTCCGCCAGCCAAGTGGCAACCTCAGTGCGGGAACATCTTAAGGAGAATTAGTCTAAAGATCCTACGGCTCAAGCCCTCCTGAATTTGATGCGAGAAGGGAAGACCCGTCAGTTCTGGGTGGAGGACGGACTTTTGATGACAAAAAGGAAAGGGGCACCGATTGTTTGTACCGAAGGTTGGAGATTTTAGGAAGGTACTCCTACGAGAATGTCATGACGGGCGGGTCATCCGGGCTGGGCTGGCAGAGGACTTTCGCCTTAGTAAAGCAAGGGTACTATTGGCCAGAAATAAAAGACGATGCAATAGAGTACACCAAAACTTGTCTAACTTTGCCAGCAAGATAAAGTTGAAAGGAAGAAGACCGCAGGGTTCTTGGAACCACTCCCAGTACCAAGTCGGCCTTGGGAGAGTTTCCCCTTAGATTGAATCTCAAGCCTTCCGAAGGTGGGGGACAACAGTTGTATTCTGGTGGTTGTGGATAGACTCTCAAAATATGCAACCTTTATCCCCACTCCAAAAAGCTGTTCCGCCAAAAAGACTGCTGGATTGTTCAAATACGTTGTTAAGTATTGGGGTGTGCCACAGAACATTGTCAGTGATCAGGACTCAAGATTCACAGGAACCTTCTGAGATCTAAATGAAAGATCTCCTCTAGCTATCACCCACAAACTGATGGCCAAGACAGAGCAGTTTAATGTTCTCCTTGAAGAGTCTTTGCGACATTTCGTTAATGCCAACCGGGTGCAACTACTTGATGTAGCAAAATTATGTTTTCACTCCTAGAAGAGCTCTTCAACTAACAAAAGTCCCTTTGAGCTTGTTACAAGTCAACAACCATTGTTACCAAATACCGTTGACAAGTACGAAGGAAAGAGTCCCCAGGCCTTCAATTTCACCAAGGAGTGGAGGCAAAATGCAGACATTGCTCGAGCTTATCTTGAGAAAGCCTCAAAGCGCATGAAGAAGTGGGCAGACATGGGCCTCCAGAATTTAAGGTTGGCGACATGGTATTGGTGAAGCTATCTCCAGAATAACTCAGATTCCTCGGAAATCAAGACAAAAGACTCATCCGCAAGTATGAAGGGCCAGTTCCAGTCATAGAGTGGGCAAAGCTTCATACAAGATTGATCCACCAGATTGGTGGAAAGTCCACCAGTGTTTCATGTCAGTTTTCTCAAGCCATATCATGCTGATCCAGAAGATGCAGAGCGCAATCGACCAGCCATCAACAGCAAGCGACAACCGAGCAAAGAAGCGGAAGAGAGACTAGCGGAGAGAGTCATCACAGTGTCACGGAGGCCACGCCGCGAGTTTCTAGTCAAGTGGAGGAATCCCGGAAACGAGGACGTCGACCATTTGAGTGGGGGAGAGTGTCATAGGCCAATTCTTTTACATGTAGTATAGTTGTGGAGAACATGGGAGTGGAAATATTGTACTTGACAAATGCATTTATTTTGTAATTTCAAGGGGTGTGACACCTCCAGCATCTTGATGTCTCCTTCTACCACAAGTTCACATGCTCCTTATGCTCTTTAGGGGGGAGTGACTAGTTGGGCCCGTGAAAGTTGGTATCAGAGCTTCAAATCGATTGTGGGATATAAAAGCACCATGGCCAAAAGTGCCAAGATCGCTCGCATCGAAGCATTAGAGAAAGACCTTGAGGTGGCTTTGTCCGCAGCTCAAACTAAGCGCATTGAGACGCTCGAAGTAAAGATTTCTGAACTTGAGAATCATCTAGCGATACTCCCTAGTTCTTCGGATCGGCCAACAGAGCTTGAGGCCTCTCAAAGTGACGCTTTTGAATTTTTTACAGATAATGTAAAAGAGACCGTGAATACCTTGCAAAATGATTTGCAGGAGCTCAATGCCAAGGTGAGTCTGTTGATGCGCAATGCCAACAATTTGATTTCGGACCTTCGATGCTTGAGACTGGACGGGTGAAATTGCCAGAACCCCGGGCCTATCTATGGGGGTAATATAGATGCCAAAGAGGTAGATGAGAACTTTCTCTTTGACATGGAACAAGACTGTCGGGTGGTCCGAACCGATTCAGAGGAGCACAAGGTTACCATAGCCACAATGTACTTCACTGGGGATGCCAAACTGTGGTGGCGATCGAAGGTTGAAGACATTCAAAACAATCGGTGCACCATTAGCACAAGAGCTCAAACGAGAGCAATTCCACCCCGAAAATGTGGAGTAGAGTATATAGCGCGTTGCAAGTTGAGAGAGTTGCAACAGACCGGTTCACGTTAAAAAGGAACTTTCTACCCTTTCGTTTCTTTTATTCCACTATATCCTTTCAGTCGAGTCACCGCTACGCCCTTCTACTGAGAGGTGCACCCTTTTTTTAGCGATATAGTGGATCGCTCATTCTCGCTTATCGAAGAACTCGCTTTCGAGTGAAGGCCCTCGTTATCGCGGGCTAGATTGAAGAAGAATCACCTGCACAAAATTAGAGTGGGTTTAGAACGTCGTGAGAGAGTTCGCTTCCTATCTACCCTTGGTCTTAAAGGGAGATAGTTGATCGAGAAAGCTCCGCCCAAAGGCGCCGAGTACATAGACGAGGCGGTCACCGGTAGGCTGTTACAAGGTAAGTGCCTATCCCTGTCTCTATCACGCCCTATTCTGAGCCTCTTCCCCCCTTCTCTGGGGCTTTTTCCTTTCCTGGGATCTCGTTTTTTTGAGTGATTTCATCCCTTGGGTAAGAAAGTCGTCCTAAGACCTTGCAGTTCTAGTTGGAGAGGTAACCCGATGTAGTTCTATTCCTTCTCCCAGGCATTCCTAAGCACTGGCATTTGTTCTCGTTTCCCCTTTGAATATTGGTTGAACATTGGCTATTATTCAAACCTATTTCTTTCTGGGCAAGCTTTTCACTTTTCAGTCAGCAGTATCGAATCTTTTAAGCCAAAGGAAAGGGAAATCCCATATTAGAAACTCTTAAGCTAGCCAGTATCAATTTGAACATCTTTATTAAGAAAGCGCTTGCTGTCACTGCCAGATAAGAGATACATTTTTTTTTTTTTTTAATTTAATAATTCACTCTTGGGGAGGGCTATCTTTCCTTTGCATCTATTGGGATAAGTGTCTTATTACGCAAGAAAGCTATTTCCAGTTTTCTTCTATCCCGTGTGGGATAAAACTGAATCGAGTGTGAGTTCCTTTTTTTGGGGGTCTGTACGCTTTTCTGACCTTAAGCATATAAAATAGATTAGAGGATTGGATCTATAGTGCCTAAAGCTAGTGATAGCGGATTAGAGAATTCATTTCTTTCTAGTCATAACTCCTCCCATTTATACTCTTAATAGGATTACCTAGAATGCTGAGCTACCAAACAAGCCAACGAGCGAGTTCGAGTGCTTCTGCCTCTGCTTGCGAGCCTGTCCTAAGATAATAACTTATCCCCGAAAGATAGAGTTCCCTGCCAGAGCTATTGGGAGTTCTCTTGTGAGTTCCCCGCCATCCCGACCTGTGCCTGTCCCTTTTTCAAGTGAAGTTCTAGTCCTTCGCCTTTTGGGCCAGTAACAAAGTCTCTTGAACTTCCTTAATTTCTGGAAAGGAATGGGGGAGCAAGCTATTAAGTTAGATGACTTAATCCAGTACCAGTAAGTAAGGAAGCCCCTTTGAAAGCATTATTCATTATCTGAGTGAATCCCGTCTTGTGACAAGTTTAAAAGAAGGACTATTGAAAGCGGGGATAGCGGATTATCTTCTCGGGAAAGCTAGCAAGCCATCTACTTTCTTTCTCTTTCCTTCACCCCTCAAGTAGTAAGGCTTTCCATCCACCCTGCCGGTCCTAATCAAATAAAAGATCTTATCCGGCTAGCCATTGGTCGCTTTATCAAATCTTCTCCAATTAGAGAGTCACTTCGTCCCTTTTGGAGTGGAGAGAGGAGTACCGGAAGCCCATTAAGTGTAATTTCTTCTCTTGAGACTTCTGTTACAAAAGTGCATTTGCTTCTGCCCGGGAGGGCTATATCTATCTTCTCTTTTCTTTTCTTTAGGAATTGCTTCTCTTTTTAGGTAAGGAATAGCCTTAGTCCCCTCGAGTCTCTGGGATTGGCATGTAATAGAAGGATTCGGATACTCGAAACAACTCGGCACTCGCATCGGTAAAATAACGTCTAATAGATAGACCTGGAAATCGATGCTTTCTGGCTCCTCACTTCCGGTCGGTGAGCCTCCCCTTTTTGTTTTCTTTGATTCACAAGCTGGTTCAATTCCTGCTTGCCTTTCATTTTCAATTGTTAGAGTAGTCTCGAGCCGCGCTCTTCTGCCATGCGAAGGGAAGATCGGATTGAATGGCTAGCGAACTCAACCCTTGCGGCAAGAAAAGGACTCAATAGCTCATAGCCCGGGTGTGGCTCCCCTTTATTACTTCTCTTACTTATTGGCCTTGGCCTGGCCCCCTTTGGTCCGAAATAGCCGTACGCACTCCTCCATATCCCACTCTGGAGGTAGGGCCCAAGAATCCTATATTTTTTGTTGAGTGGAAGTAGGAATGGAGTGGCTCATGCCAGACCTGAGAGATCATCCTACTTATCAGCTAGTTATCGGCTAGCTCAATCGCAAATCGGGCATCCCATGATATATTCAGCCAGCTTGTTAGCTCAGCTTGTCTCCCTCGGGACTCGCCATTCTCACTTATATAGGATTCCATTTCGTCTCCACAAGTTAGCCTGTCTGCCTGCAAGGCCCAATCGAAGCAGATTGTCCCCGACCTTAAGGGTTCCGGATAGCGCCCCTTCACTTGTAGTTTCGCTACTCTAGGACATCAACACCAACTCAGGCTCCAGCCCTAACTTCAGCTTTAGATTCAACTTAAAATTAGGTACCAGCCTTGGCCTAGGCATCGGTTTCCTTCTTCGTAGTCTTCTTCTTCACAGTTTCCCTCGGATTCGGCATAGCCTTCTTCAGATTATTCATCCTTGTCTTCGTCTCTGTCTACCAGATCGGATCCAATCAAAGCAGTTCGTCCCCCTTCTCAAGTTCCGGAGGGTGGCTCTTCACTTGGTGTTCACTATTCTTTTGTATTGGCACTAACAATGGCACCGACTTTAACTTTGACTTAGTCCTCCGCTCATGAATCTGGCTATCTCAAGATATCCGGATTCCATTCCTTTCTGATGCGCCTTATGTTTCCAAAAGGTAAGACTTTCCCCTTCCAGGGTGACCCCATTTGCCCGAGCCCTAATCGAGGAATGGCAATCTCGTTTCGGCCTGGCCTTGTCTCTTCTCTCTGAAGGCTGTTCCTATTCATATTCAAATTGTTAGATAGCTTCTATCTTTCAGTTTATATCTTTGGTTCTCGAGGTTCTCAAGTTTCAATCCAGATGTAATGGATTGTATTTCACCCTCGCGATAATAGCTATATGGGTAAATTGCTTGACGATCTATCCAAAAGGAGCCGTGTCCATGCGGTTTTCCTCTCTCGCATAGAGCCAACCTTACTCTATGTGCTGTCCTGGGTGGGCTACCATCCTTTTCCATTCCACTACTTTACATGTTAGCTCGTCTCTGTCTTCGTCTTTGTGTCTGCCGATTCAATTGATGCTGCTCGTCCGTCAGGATGGCTCGACGTGGATCCCTATTCTTATTCCTAGTTCCACCTTCTTGACATAGTTTCCGTCTCTTGAATACCAACTTTCTGCAGGGGTGGATTGAGCGGTGGCAACGTCCGAAAGGTATGATTTAGTAGTAGATGGCCCCTTCCCTTCCGTGTTTGAAACGGCTTAAGATCGCCTCGCCTTGGTCGGCGAGAAGAAACATAGAAAAGAAAGAAGGTATGAAATCCTTAGCTCCACCACGTGTTAAGCATACGAGAATTGAGACTGCTACCAGCCCCGGGAATTCCATAGCTGTTAGCTCTGACCCCAAAACATCCAAGGTACCTTGAAATGACTAGGAGCTCGCATGAACCCATATCAACCCATCTTCAATCAAGAGAACCGGAACTAGCTGGAAGAGAAAAAGAAGTAGATTAGGACTGCCTTTTAGCATTAGCTGGCGGGGAACTAAGAGAGAGTTCAGCAGGAAGGGAAGGAAATCTTCAACTTAAACTTCAACTCGCGTAAAGGGAGAAAGAAAAGAACTGGAAATGCATAGGATATACTCGATTAAATTATGAATGAAAATCGCAACTACTGGTACAATAGATACATACGGGTACTACTGGCCCACTATCGCTAGACGGAATGACACTCTTGTTATACGGAATCACACTAGCACTCTTAGCTCTTTAGCTATTACGCTTGGTAGTAAGGCGAGGAATGATAGCAAGAGTGCTTTACGAGAAAGAACCCTTTACCCTTTTTCTCTTTGACCTTGACCTAGCCCTTGCTTTGCTCGTTTGACACCTTGACTGGCTAACTAAGAGACTAGTCCCCTTTCTGGCTGGAAAAGTAAGTAGGTGGGGTGTTGAAAAACTTATCCTTCAAGTGAAAAGAAAAAAGTGCCTGCTTAATCTGCAAAGGAAATAGGATAACCTTAGTCCAGGTGATAGTACACTCCATCTTTCTTTCCCATTTGAAAGAGTGCTTCCTGCGCTTGCCTAAGGGACAGAGACCGCTGGACTGGGATTAGGATAGGTTTACACAAGGCCTGACCTTAGCATTCCAATTAGATACCCCTTTAGATACTCTGCTACATCAACAAGAAAGAAGAAGATAAAAAAATGATGTCTCTTGCTGAAGTGTTTGGGAACATCAGTTAGACCAGACATTGAGCCTATTGAAAGCACAATTCAATTCCTGCTCCTAGACATTCAGATTAAGATAATAGTGAGAGCGATAGACAGAGAAGTATAGAATGCTATTGTTTCAGAATCCAACACTTGTAAACTCATATCTCCAGGGACGGAGGTACCTTAGATTAGAAGCCCATACATAAGGACAGGGACTGAGCTTAGGACTGCAGGAAAGAGGATAGCCACTAGGCCAGCTACTAGAGACACACACACTAAAAAAGATATGGGGAAAGCATATTCTCTAGGAGAAAGAAAGACATCCATCTTGGCTGACAGGGCTGACCCTGACTCTGATGCTTGACTAGAAATTATACTTGCTTCACTTGAAAGTACAATTTTAACTTCAAGGCTTTAAAGGAAAGAGACTTATAGATTGGCTTGAAAACTCCCCAGAGATAAAACATCTTAATTAGAAGAAGAGGTCTTTCTTGATCCTGGAGAGGTAAAGATTGAGACAGGTTGTCAGAGTCATTTCTATTGCTGCCTAAGAGCCCTACCCCTACTTAAGATATTGCTTGAAAGGCGTTGGTTGAGTGACTGCACTTGCCCCTTTGACTGCTGGATTGATTGACTTTGCCAGCTTCAAACCCTACTGTTCTAAGGATAAGGAAAGGAACTGAAAGGGGATGAAAATATAGCTCATATTCTTCTCTTCCTTAGACCCACCATCTATCTAGTTAGCCTCCTCGGTGAAAGAAAGGGAAAGAATTTTTAATATTAGCTCTTCCGGAGCACTCTCTTAGCTTAGCTATCTACTAGGGAATCTTATCTAAAGCCTACGATATTTGACTTCTCTCTTTTCCTTGAGATGCTTCCAGTGCGCTTCAGGGGTTCTCGAGTCCGGGAAAGGGGAAGGACAGAGAGGATACCATCTAAGAAGGACAGGGAGGAGACCGCCTCTAAGACTACTCTCCTGGATGAGAAAACTACCCGAGGGCTCGAAGTGAATGAAGAATGATTGAGATGATAGCTAGGATGAACTTGAAAAGATCACAGCGCATTCTTTCAAAGAGAAGAAGCGATTCTAGCAAAGAGAAGAAAGTCTCAAAGAAGCCATTCGTAAACCTACAACTGACTTACTACTATCTTCTTATAAGACAGACTGGGAGACAGAAGGGAGGCTCTATTCAACCATTCTAAAAAAGACTGGCTACCATATAAGAAGAAAGAAGAGACTGCCTACTGCTTTGAAAGCGGCTTGGAAGGAAGGAAAGACTCCATAACCAAAAGGCAAAATATTCACCAAAGCTCTCAGTGTCAAGCGTTTTGAACTGTTGAGGACAGGAAATCGTACAGGCCCAGAAGCTCATAGGCCCACGGCGCCTATTGATAGAACGAGTGGCTAATTCCTTTGGTTGGATTATCATCCTTCCTCCCTGCCGGCTTCCCCGGAGCCATAGGTTGGTGACTTGGCCGTGCTAGTGGCTGCAATGGCCTCATCCTGGGCAACTAGTTGAGGCATATTCCACTTTAGTTATCCCAACGCTTCGCAACTAGTCTGATAGCGGAGTGAAGCTTAAAGAAATTCCATTCCTTTCCGTGCCGTGCCGGTCAGCTAGGCCCACTAAGGCTAAGTGATAGAGTAAGGTGCGAAGCAAAGTCATATCGTAGTCAGTTAAGCGAGATGGAATAAAAAAACGAAAAGAGTTATCCCGAGATGCATGAATAAATTTCTTTCTCGATGCGGATCACAGCCTAGTTTCGTAGCCAAGGGGCGAAGGGAAGGCACGAAGGATAGAAGAATCAGTCTAAGGCTATGCTCTGGGTTCTGGGAAGGTAGTTCAGTCACCCAGTTCAGTCACACCCGATGGATAAGCAGTGATTCCTCTCTTAGCATCTTACCCGGCAAAAAGCCTTAAAGAAGGAATAACTGGCTAAAAGCGTAGTGGATTTTTTCCTGCTACCATTGCTAATGAATCAACTGGTATTGGACTGCTCTCAAAGGCAAGGGGGGATTACTCTTAACTAACTAAGCCTAAAGGCTATCCAGCTTAAGGATGAAATTCTTTAGAAGGAAATACCCCGTCGGTAGTTTTGCAAAGGCAGAAGGAAAAGGCTTAGTCACCAGTTTCATACGAACTCACGAAGAAGGAAGGATGCCAAAAATCCCGACTTCTCTCGTCTTAGTGTAGTGGAACTCAAATACCCGAGTGAAGGAAACTCAATAGGTTGAGTGGGGGCAACTCACTGATTTTCCTGGGGTTAGGGGAAGGAAGGCCTGAGAATCTAGACCCAAAGGACTACTTCTCGTGATGAGCTATTTGAAGGAATCTTTCGCTGTATGGCCTCTGAAGCTTCTGCGAATATCTTTCCCTTTGAGTTGTAATTTAACAAAACAATAGGAACCGCGAACAGCTCTTTGTCTTTAGCCTGGCACTTGCCATTTCCTCAGCTGCTATTAGGATAATAACCGATGTTCTAGAATCTAGTGAGTTCGATTTTCGCAACAGCTCAATTCAGGGATAGAAGAGGAAGCTCTAGCTCTCGGTGTGATAGGAAGAGGTAGTCATAAACTCTTTATCCGCTTTGAATAGGAATAGCCGCAAAAGCCCTTTTACCTGGAACCAGTAAAAATCTGATAAATAAAAGTAGCAGGCAAGCAAAGTCCTATACCCGAATTACACTCCAGAAATAATAAGAAAGGAATTGCAAGCTCATTGAACGAGTCGAGTCCGGTGCTCTTTAATTTGCTGGTATTGAACTGCTTGAAAGCATAAATAGGCAAAGGAAAGGGAATAATTAAAATAAACCAATACCTAGAGGAGACCTCTTTATATGGCCTAAGACTTCATATCAACAATTACCCTTTAAGCTTTTAATAAGCCAATTTCTGCCCAATAAAATACCCAACCAGCGTCTTTTCCCAAAACGCCATTATAATGTCCAGCAGGGGTATCACTCTCACCCTCCCATCCTCAATATTCGGTGGAAAATCTTCCAGGCGGATAGAAGGTCCCAGTGGATACCGGAAGGAGGTTCCTGAGCTGGACGATGGCGCCCTTTAACAGCGCCAGCATAACTATGCACCACCAAAAGCAAGGTCACGAGAAGGTTGGTCATCAACCATCAGGCCGAGTACCTGTCACTCTCCCCTCATGGTTCACATCAGAAACCAGGTCAGAAACTGCTTCTTGGGTTGGCAAGATAGAGGATCCCTCATTCACGCTCGCCTTGAAAGGTCTATGGTGGAGAGGGCCATCACGGCCTCTGCTGCCCCTACCAGAAGACCTGCTTCTTCCACCCCTAGCAAAGGCTCCTGACAGGGAAAATCCACTTCCTCTAGGTTCACAACCCAACTGGGCTCTGACCGAAGGCTATTGAGAATAGCAAGGAGACCATCAGAAGGAGGGCCTGAAAGATACCCATGAGCCAGAGAGTGAACTCTATTCCATTCCAGTCTGGACCTTTCCTACTGACCAAAGGACCAGCACTCACGCCGGAGGAAGAACCCATGACTAAAGGATCATCCGTCCCATTCAAGTCCACAAACAACTGACCAGTACCAACAGGCGTGCAAGGAGGAGTCACCCCCAGACAGACCGGCCGAATTGGGCTCGGCCATCAAAAGAACCGGGAAAGAGAACAAAGAGCACAGCAACCCACAAAAGGACAGGCAAAACCAAAGGAGCCAACAGAACCAGCAGAGAGAAAGAGGTGAGGTTTCTCTCTTGCCTTACCTTCAAAAAGACTGACCGCGGCAGCAAGGAGCAAGAAAGGCAGCTCGAAATAGCAGGGGAGAGGAGAGATCGATCCGCCGTTGACGCTCACAGCTCCCCGGAACGCGTCTCCACGCTAGGCGAAGGAAGAGGGCAGAACAGAGCGTCGCTAAAATGAGAAGCTTCATTCCGAATTAGGGATGCTATAATATACTCTTTCCCAACACTTCTCATACCAGACCAACCCACTATTCCGACAACTTCGGATCAGATTAACCCCTTTGAATTAGTCGATCTTACAAAATCGATCGGGCGGGCTGGTTGGGAAGGGGTTATTAGCAGAGAAAAGAATCGCAGAGAGATAGATTCTGGTCAGGACGAATGAGTGGCTGTGCAGCATGCTCCGGAGGAGACTGACCCTTGGGGGTTGGGGGTTGCGTCAAGTAGGCGATAGCACGGACCGAATTTTGATGCTCTGTTGTCGTGATATGCTTTGTGCAGGGTCTGAGTTTTCTCTACAGTAGTTGCTGCCTTGCCTAGCTATATTATGTCCGTCTTCATGCTTCCAAACTATGTATGCAGTGCCTCGGATAAGATGATTAAGGATTTCTGGTGGGGCTTTGATGCAAGGAGGAATCATCACTTGACTATTCAGGCTTGGTCATCTATTTGTACTCCTAAAACAATGGGGGGATTGGGGCTGAGAAGGATGCAAGATATGAATCTGACCCTCCTAGCCAAGTTGGGATGGAAGATGTTGGCCAATCCCGAATTCTCATGGGTGAAACATATACACTGGAGGTAAATTAATCGAAGGGGTAGTCATTTTATGAATGTCACAAGTCGGCCCACTGATTCATGGTTTTGGAAAGGGTTACTACAGATCTTTGCTTGACTGGAGAAGGGGTTGTGTATACAAATCTATACAGGTGAAAATACCGGATGATTGGAAGCCGGTAAGAAAGCCCTCTTTCATACCTTCGAATAGGCAGATCCATGTGGGTGAGCTTATATATGGTAGTCCAAGAAGATTGGACCGCACAATACTAAAACATATGTTTGATGCAACAGTGGCAAACATTCTTAAAATCCCGTTATCAGAAACTAATAATGCAGATCAATTCATTTGGGCTAAAGCAAAGACAGGAATTTATACCGTTAAAATATACCGTTAAAACTGCCTATAAAATCCTTATGTCAAGTGGTGCCGATCGGATTGATGCAGGGCCCCTAACTCCGGCAGAATGGAAGGCGTTGTGGAAGTTGAATGTTCAAGAAAGATGACGTTTCTTACTATGGAAAGCGGTGTGGCAGATTCTTCCCACTCGAGCCAGATTGGCAGCTATAATGAATATTCCAGAGGAAGAACAACCAGAAAAAAGCCGGTATAGATAAATACACAAGTGCAGCTGCCAGAGTGGATCCTCGTCGGTATTTACCAGCAATGGAATGGGACAGTCATCCGAAAACGAGAAAATAGAGGCGTCGAGTCTATTATATGACCAAGGCCGTGTCGCGAGCTAGATTCGAACTAGCACCTCTGGGCAAAAGAAAAGACAGACCCAGTGAACTACCCTTATTCTGATCGCGACTTTGTTTACCCGGTTCACTTTTCAGCTACGTCCGGGCGCAAGGGGCCACCCACCCTTTCCCCTTGCCCCTCTCACTCCCTAAGGAATTAGAGGGCCACATTTAACCACTGTTCAAGAGATCGGAATACGAATGAGATCAAAAAGGCCATCATTGAGGCAAACAATGCAATAGCTTCGGTTAGAGCAAAGCCCAAAATGGCATAACCAAATGATTGTTTAGCCAATGATGGATTTCGGGCCACGGAATGGATCAAAGAACTGAACACGTTTCCAATACCGATAGCAGCTCCCGCTGAAGCAATTGTAGCAGCTCCGGCACCTATTGATTTTGCACCCTCTAACATCTCGAGTTTATAATTCTCGTCACGCTTTTTCATTCACGATTTTATGTTATTGATTCCTCGTCGATTCTGCCCCTCGTTCCTTTTATCTTGGGTATCTCACTTGTAATGCAAAGCATTCTTTTCGATCTTGTACCCACGTAGCGGTACACTGAACACCAACCCAACCCCAAAGAAACAGCAACTATGACCGGTTTAAAAGTCTTTTTATTTGTTCATTTTCCGCCTCTAGGGCCTTCTCCCGATCTCGGAGGCGGGTATATTCCGCGTCGAGCTCGGCATTGTATATATTTATTGCCTCCCTCGCGTCTTGGTCGAGCTCCCGGGACATTTCCATGTCGCCTTCGGCGCCGTCGATTTCATGCCCAGCTTCGGCAATCAGCTCTTCTGTGCGGTCTTGCCACGCGGGTCCCTGATCGGGCAAGGATCTCCGACAGTGGACTTCGTTGATCAGAGCTTCCGCTCGTTCCAAGGAATCTTGAGCAAGACGTGAGCAATCCCCTTTCGCCTCGGCGCACATTTTTACTTCATGGCGTAGGCGGGGAAGGTTTGGTCCGTCTTGCTCCTCGTGCGCGTCCTCCACCGTGCCCATGTCCGCCGCTATTTCCTCGGCCATGCCGGCGTTTGGCCCGTTAGGATCCATAAATAACCCTACAAACTCGAACGAGCCAAAAGAGAAAGCACGCAGTAGTTCCACCAAGTCCCAGCTTCCGTGATAAAAAATGAGAAATACATAAGAAAAAAGGAGTCTGAACACATATCGAAACAAAAGGCACAAAAGAAGGGACAACTTTAGATTTAAGAGACCCCCCCTCCTACGAGGAGGATAATAAAAAAAAACTATAGCGCCCAATCGTATGACGGACAGAGTGAGACAGGCTTTGATTAGTCGACGCATCTTTTACTTCTTAGTGTGCGCTCTTCGGCTGAGTCCGGGATTCCATCCGGACCCCCCAGGGCTTTGCACGCCGGCCCGTTGGTCAACTAATCACACCATCAGCGGCAGGCAATCCCGTAGGAAGGGAAGGCCCTGTTAATTTCAGCCGCGTGTCTCATCTCAACCCTGAAATAACGAGAAAGCTTTTTTTTTGTTTACTCAACTCCTCTCCCTAACGGTCGAGCAACTTTCACCTCGTAAAGGCAAACAAAAAAGGGATCCGCCTCGAATCAAAACGATTTCTCCTTTCTTTTCTACGCTACGAGATTTCTTCTCTTATGAAATTTCTAGTTTGATCGCGGGCGGTACGCTTCTCCCCAATATGAGATAGGTTGCTGCTATAGTCAGAACTCCAACTGGGCCGATTGCGTAATTATGACCTGAGGTAGCGAACGAGACAGCAAATAGATGGAAATTCCCCACATACCTTGGCTTTTTCCCCCCATCGTCGCATCGTTGCCACCTTCGTAGTTACCGTCCTCACGGAAATTTCCTCTAGTGACGATAACTGCAGTATCGGATGTCTCCGACTTACAGCCATCAATGTCCGCCTTCTTGTGCTTCAGTCGCCTCACGTTAATGAGACGTCATTCCACGATTTCGAACATCCCTTACAATCCAAATTTCTCAGTCGAAAAAGAAATGCCTTTTTTTTATTTGATATCCTCTGGCCCTATTATCTTCTTGATTGAAGAGGCTTCGAGAGTAAGTCGACGTGACCCGGAGAAGGCCCTATCGGGCGTCGATGGCCTCGTTATTAGCTAACTGAGAGTTCAACTTGCATGTGTTAAGCATATGATATGGCTCGCGTTTTTTCTTCTTTTTTGGCTTAAATCATCCTTTAGTTTAGGCGTCTCTAATGTCATGAAACTCAAGATTCTTAGCAGCGGAGAAGGCAAGGGGAAGAGAGAAGAGTTAACTGTAAGCACTTGAAGGTAGACTCTTTCCCTGTGCGGAAAGTAAGAGAGTGCATCACTGTTGTGGTGCATGAACGGAGTAAGAGGTTCCCTTCTGTCTTCAAAACTGACCACTAACCCAATCTTTCTTTTTCTTTTTTAAAAGATAATAAAGATAAGAAAAAGGTTTCTTCTTTTCTTTCACTTTTAAGGTCTGGGAGCTTCCCAAAAGGATATCAATTAGCGTACCGGACTTTTCCGTATTCACCGAAAATGGCTATCCTCAAGCCCATCTCAATCTCTTCCTAAAGGAATGCGGAGAAAGAAGAAAGAGTAGGGCATTAGAACGGTATAGCTCGATGTGGAGGGCACAAACCCGCAATTGGGCTGAGATGATGGTACCAAACCGATGCCTACAATAGCTAGAGCTAAAAGAGTTGTAGAGAGACAGAACGAAGTTCGAAACCTTACCCCTCTTATCGATTTTAGGCAGTGAAGCAGTGGTAGATCACAGCGAAGCCGCTGCATAAACTCTTTCTTTGTCGGAAAATAGGTTTTTAAATACGACTTTCCGGGTTTAAACAAACAAGGCGAATCTTGAAAAAAGGATTTGTAGAAGCGGTAGCCAACTCTGCCCAAAGTGATTCTGGCCTGCTACCGACCGCCCAATTCCTTTTTTTCAGCTTGCCTTTGTTAAGCCTATTGATTCTACCGATTGTTGGTCGACTGTTCCCTGGACAAAGAGACGAAAGGGGCCTAAGCCCGCAACTCCAAGAGCAGGATTCTTAGGGGCCTAGCGGGTAGACTTTTTTCCCGGTGAGAGAAGATCTGACTTCTTCACTTTCGGGTATCCATGAGGGGCTAGCTGTCGAAAACAGGGGATTTGAACCAATTCCTATTTAAAATCCCGGTAAAACGGAATTATTTGAAGAAGAGTCAGAAACTTCTGAAAAAACCTATCCTTCTTATTTTTAGGGTGCTTCAGAAGCTAAGAATATATGCTGAGATCCGACGTGAAGAGGTGTTTACATCCCCAGGTACACAATTGGGGTGTAAACCCAATTTTTCGTGCTTAAACGAGCTCTCAGTCCGTTTTCGAAGATGAAGTTCTGAAAGAAAAGCTAGTCCAGAAGCAGAGAGATGAAGCAAGAGCTACTGGTGGTTAAGCCAAAATCCCATCCTTAGTCGCGACCAATGAATTCATATCTTAAGCAATTCCTCTTTTTTTTTTATAAGTGCACTAAGCTCAGTTCTGAATGAGATCCTCTCGTTACAAGAGTTCAAAGTGCTGAAGCCCGGGATGAATGTAACCCCGGTTTCAAGCTTAGGGAAGCGTAAACACGAGCTGGGGTCGAAGAGCTTCTCCTGATCTAAGCGAGGTTGTTAGGGGCTCGGCTTCTTCTCTTTCTCATTTCCGACGGTCGTACTGATGTGGGAAAATTGGACTATCAAGTAGCTAGTCTGTCTTTCCTGCTTGTTTTTCTTAGTCTTTGATTCCTCTCTGTCTCTGTCTGAGTTTCCATCTCGCTGAAATGGAGAAGTCTCGACCAACTCACTTACGTTCATTCGACCTATTCGAGGGACTATGTTCTTTGCGGCTTTCAAGCTTCAGTAGAAAGAGGGGGGAATGGTACAGTAGAAAGAGAAGAAAGTGGTGCAAGTGCAACCTTGTAATGGAGTAGAGAATACACCTCCTATAGTGTAACTCGGCAAATAGCTTATCGTTATCACGGTGGAAAGCCATCTGTCGTTATCAGCCCTTGCATTTCCAGCAAGCCTGTACGTTACGAATCCTTTCGCTTGTTGCTTTATATCTATCTACAGCTCGGTTGTTTGTTAGCAGCATCCGTAAGTTTCTGTAATTGCGTTAGTGTCGTTCCGCCTCTGCCCTAGTTTCGCGTAAAAGCTCCCGCCCGAGGTTGCACATCTCTCAAGTTGGTATAAGCTTTCATAGTAAGTATTTACCCGTGACGTAGGCCTCCTTTCTAGATATTAGAAAAATCGACTACTTCGGCTATTCACCTATCTAGGCAGGACCACTTCAGCTATTTGCCTATCTAGTAGGTCTCTCTCCCCGGTTTTATCATTTTCAGTCAGCTCGTTGGGATCGGATCCCTCTTCCTGAGATATCTACGCTGAAGGCTCCAAGGTCCGTTCTGTCTCGCTGGAACGCAGTCTAGGAAGTAAGGTAAAAAAAAGGATCAGTAGTGAACCGATCGCCAAGAGGGGAAACAAAATCAAGGGGACTTTCCAATTCTCGATCCAATATTGATGTAGAATAGACTGACATGCGTACTGTTTTTCCTCTCCCTTTCTCTTCCGCAGGTAGTGCCTTTTCTTGTTTTGATATGCCCAAAGGTTAGGTGCAGCACCTAAAGAAAGCACCACCACATTCTATGGATGATGGAGCAAGAAGTATCTCTCTATTCCGACCAGTGCAGTATAACATCCTATAGTTAGGGGACTTATTTCCTCCTGCTTTGAATTGATCGACAATTCTTCACTAACGGGATTTAGAACACATTCAAATCAAAGGCTTTACGCGCTGGCTAAACGATAAGGTACCACCTACGTGTACTTCGCTAACCGGTCTATGCACCTAAGGGAATCGAACGATCCGTCTAAAGTACCAAACGATAAATCAACCTAAATGTATCTTGCAGACTGATCTCTTCTTTCTCTCTCGAATTGGCCGCAGCTCCTACAAAGGCAATGGATCCCGTAGCCCCAACAACCCTATTTGAGAGAGTTTCAAAGGCCTTCAGGAGCGTAGCCTTTGAATCAATAATTCCTCGCACGCTTGGTTGCAAAGGGCTATAGTCAGAGAGAGGGTGTGGACTTCAATGAAGTATTCTCTCCTGTTGTGAAAGACAGCTCTATTCGCGTCTTGCTTGCCATGGTTGCACTCTTTCGATCGGCGATTGTGAAAAAGAGACGATTTGAATATTGATAAGAGATATCCTTCCTATAATTCTTCTATGGCTATTTCCGATCCCAAGAATACGCTGTTGTTTCAATGTCATTATCTTCCCTTCCTCCAAGACAAAGGAGTAGCGGGGAAACTGACTAACTAGAGTCTATAGCTCCTCTAGGGCCCAATAGACTTAATTAGTCCTTCTACCCGCGCGAAGCGCTAGTTGAGCTAGGAGTTTCAAGCGCTAAGTCCTTTCCTTCGGGAAGTCATTCCAGGCAAGAAAGCCAATCAGGGAGGAAAGCAAGTAAGTCAAACGGTAGCAAGCCAGTTCCCTCCCATCGGTCCTAGTCAGCCTCTTTCCTGTCTCTTGTGCAAGGCTAGCTGTCCATAGCGCTTACATGCTCGGGCTCCTGTCTGTGATAGAATGGTTTCATGCTCTTCCCCTCGCTCTGCCTTATCCAATCGGGGATTTCTTATAACTAATATCTGTCTTTTGATGCGGGTTTGAAAAACTTTTTAGATTGAAATGTTCGTTGCCGAAGGAAAAAGTAATTGAGGAGGGAAAATTTAACTTTTCAAATGCTTTTCGTAAGGCAAGGAAGTCAGTGCAGGTAGGCGAGGGCAGTTCCGGTCTACGATTTATGGGTGTATATACTCTTTCCTTTTGTCGTTGTAGCAATCTTTCTTAGTGCACCCTTAGGCGAGTAAAGAGAGAATGCTTGGTAGCAGGACAGTAGGAGTTCAGTAGGCGGGCCAGTAGCACGCATGCCAAGGATAGCTGCCCAAGGGTTGAAAGCCAGTAGTAAACCAGTCAGCTAGCTGAAGTTAGAAAGTTCAGAAGTAGCTGCTCTCCTAGCTGCACATTCATCGTATATAATAGTATGCCACACTGTCCTTTCCTGTTGATGGTGAGTGAAAAAGATGAATCCTATAATAAGTCATGCCATGGTTGTTGTGAAAGAAGAAACTCTTGGAGGAAATGCCTTCTTAGCAATTGAATCAACTCCTGGTGATGAAGAAGAAGAAGGAGCTGTGAGGAAGGGAATGATTGCACTAGTCCCACACCCACGGACAGAAGGAATAGAATACGCTCTTTGAAGGACGTTAATCAATAGGAGAAGATAGCCACGCACAGAAGTAGCTGCTATTTCATTCCCTCCGCTCTGATCGTAAACGCTCTTCTTCCAATAGGAGTGATTCTTTGCCTTGACGCTGTGAGAGCTTCCGGTCCTTGAGTATGAGTACTCCTATCCGCTCTTGGGTTCATAACCGGTCCTATTGAATACGGTCTTCTCGGCTTTCCCTTTCCTCCTTGGCTTTGACTCTTTCGATCTCTGGTCTGCCTGCCTGTAACCAATGCCTGGATGACTGTCTTGGCTTTCTGTCTCGACTCTCTTCCTTCCTGGTGAAGACTGTGGTAGTGGTATCGGTTCTTTGCTTGGTTGATTGAATATCTCTTTCCTTGCCTACCTTAGTCTTAATCCGCCTTTAGGGAGTGAAGTGAACCGGGGGTGATCTAATAAGTTGTGAAAGAATCGGTTTAGAACGTATCCGCTGTTTTAGCCATATCCGCTGCGCTCGTCCTTTCTTCCTAGATGCTTTGAATATCCCTGTACCGCCATATTTAACAATTTTGCTTTCCAACCGGAGAGTCTTCCTTGCACTTTCTCTAAAAAATCTGCATAAGTTCTCCGAGAAACCCTTTCATGAATTAGTGGCACGCCAAGATACTTCCCCAAGTTCTTTGTGACAGGCATCCCTACAATTAACTTTATTTAACACATCTCGAGAGGTATTCGGAGACACAAATACCCGGGAGTCTTTGGGCATCTCACAGTAATGCAACGATCAACTCTTAATAAGATGTTGACCCGTTTTTCTTTTCTTTGCTGATTCCTCTCAATGAAATTTGCCATGTTGCACTAAGTTACTTACGGATGTATGCATGCAATCCGGGAACACTTTGGGGTGAACACCCATCCGAACAAGTAGGGTCAATAGTTCAGCATTTAGGCCGTAACATTTAGCAAAAAAAATCTTTAACCCAACAAGTGCTCTCCGAACCAAGCTAGATAGTCTCCTATCACTAGGCTCACCAACCAACCTGGACTTTGATTTTTATTATTCCTACCGGATACCAAAACCATAAGGATTGTTTCCAGCCATGAGTTCCCATATGACATGACATAAGCGCTCTTGGGTGGGCTGGGCCATTCCATCAAATCTTTGAGAAGGGGCCCAATCTCGTATTTGATGGTCGGCGTGGCGATAGGCTTCGCTTCTACGACATGCTGTTGTCGTCTCGAATCTCCTCCCCCTTGCCTAAGACCTTATTCTTTAAAGAAGAAAAGGTCTCTGATTGGACTCCGCCCCGGTTTAGGTCGTCCAGAAGGGCATAGAGTCGCTCTACGGAGGGTTCCCCCGTGGCGGTACGCGGATTGTCGAGGGCCCGAGCCCCGCGCCCCAGCCAATTCCCTTCAGGATCAAGACCTGCCATATGGCGGACAATCTCCACCTTGATCTCGAAAAGATCTTGGGCTTTAATATGGGCGAAGTAGATGTCCTCGGCTGTGGGAGAATTCAATTTGCCCAAAAGGCGCCGCTCAATCGAGCGAACAGAATCTCCTCCTATCATTTCATCTGGTTGATAGGGAAATTTTTCTTCTGGGGGACCCGATTAGACGGACCTGCTTCCTCCCCGGGAAGCGACCGGATTAGCGGGGGCGTTTTGGGGTGCGGCTGGGCTACTTCTTCGCCTTCCTCATTAGGAAAGGGCTCCGCTAAGACGCCTAGATCGAAAGAAGTCCAACCAGAACCCCTACTGCTACCCCCACGGTACTTCCACCTCCTGATCCGCCGGAGCTTCCTGCGCCAGACGTCCCGGCCGGAAGAGGTACTCCCCCCTCCATGCAAGAGATAAGAACCCCACCTAGCGCCGAAGCAACGAAACCGGCTCCGCAACTTATCCACACTTCGGGCATTAAGGAACTGACAACTTTAATAAAAAGAGCCCGCCCTACTCGTGTGGATACCATCCCAAAGAACTCCCACTCCTGGGCCCACCAGCTAAAGAGAAAGAAAAGTACAACTAACATCAAAAAGAAAGTCAATTTGATGAAAAGTGCTCTTTTCTTCCTCTTTAGCTGCGATTCTTCCTGAAGAGCCGGGGTTCTGCCGTCGAGAGTCACTTTGAAAGTATTACCTAAACTCTTACGACTCAATATGATAAAGCCTATAAAACAACGAGCTACTATCATTTCTTCATTATAGATTGAGATCTTCTTCGAACTTAATGCACAAATAGATGGAATAGCAGCAAATAGCATCTTTCTAGCATGCATATTCGTGGAAGTAAATCTCATTATGAAAGCTTATCTCTATCCTTTAAGCAGCTGAACGGGTTGTGGAGAAATAATTTAGGAAAGGACTTTTGAATCGGACGCGCTCGCCCAGCGAGAAAGGCCCTGCCAACCAAGTAAAAATAAAAAGTAAAGAAGAGGACTTAGTATTTAGATTTTGGTAATTCTCTAGGAGTCATGTTTAACCTTGAATGCTATTAATAAATTCTACAGCAATAGTCCCTCGGACTCGGAAAGTAATAACGAAAATGGCTAACCCAATAGCGGATTCCGCAGCTGCCACCGTTAGAACCAATAAAGCAAATAATTGACCCATCATATCATCCAAAGAAACGGAAAATACCAAAAAGTTCAAATTCACAGCTAATAACATTAATTCTATTGACATTAACATAATAAGAATATTTCGTCTATTAAGGAGGATTCCCAAATACCTAAAATAAAGATGATCATAGAAAATGTGAAATATTTGATAGGATCCATTTCGGAAACGTAGAATGTAAGAGAAATTCAAATGTTATAAATAACTAAGAAAGCGAAATTCAGCCTCCTCCCTCAATGCGCAATTTGAGAAGTTCCAGAAAAAGTTGTTCTTACCTTCCTGTACGAGTAGTGAAGAACTATAGAGAGCTGTGGTTGGTTGTTGACCAACGGAAAGCATGGGAGAAAGATGAACAGGGGCGAAGCAATCAAAGCGCAGACTTATAGCCCAAAAATCTTTTTTATATAGAGAGAGGAGGGGCCGTCTTCCTTCAAATTGTGCTCGACCCGTGCAAGAAATTCTATTTCCTCCTGTCTCTTTCTGACGAGCTCCACTCTAGGTGGGTGTCAAGCTCGTCTCGGCTCTCGTCAAAGAAGTCAATCAGGGCTTCCCGGGATTGTAGGGGCCCTTGCGGCCAAGCTTTCATCTTTATAAAGCACTTCTTGAAAAAGGGAATAGCAGGAGTGCTTCAGCTCCCGGATCTGGAGATCTCGATTTTCGAATTCGAGCAATCGGCTATACTCGCCCTGAGAGGGAGCTTGATGAAGGCTCTCCCTTATTTCCTTCCAATAGAGCCCCCTTTCTTTTCCAAGTAAAAAGGGGGTCTCGTTCTTTTCGAGATTTAAGATTCTCTTTTGAATAGAAGATTCTAAACTTGCGTTTAGGACAATATGTGGTTGGTGGGAGGGTTCTGCTTCATCGCGCGCCACCTCAGGGATCGAAGAATTCACCGGCGTGCCCTCTATTTCCGTTTCGGAAAAGGGTTCTAATAAGACCGCCATTTCGAATGAATCCTCCCTCCACGAGGACGAGCTTGAAGGGCCAGAAGTGTCCGGAAGGGGCAGTTGCCCCCCCCCGACACTCAAAATAATAAAAAGCAAATGGAAATGCAGACAAAACTTAGAAAGTAAGTAGAGTCGCAAAAAAAAGCAAAATAAAGAGATGAAAAATAGAACGGAAATATAGAGAAAAAGTACAAGCTTAGAGCCGTACTTTTTTCAAACGCAAAGAAAAAGACGAAACAACAAGGCCAAGCCTAAAAGAAGGAACGCGAAAATAAAAGATTTCCTGTTATAGCGGTACCCTCTGATCCTAGAAAACGTCCGAAAAACCTGCTACCGAAATACCGAGAAGGGGCAAAAATACGATAAGTAGATACATAATTGTCCTTCGTTCTTTCTAATTCATTCACTTCAAGGCTGGTTCTGAACGCCGCGTAACATCATCTTCAACCAACCTCCACCGTACGTAACTTTCGGTGCGGCCACTAAAGAATTGCTTATACACTAAACAGCTGTTTATATACGCTCCCTGCTGATTGCCCAACTTCGGGTATTTTCAACGCCCACACTACAATAAGAATCTCTGGAGAGCTTTCCTCTCCACTTACTCGTAACAGGCTTTCCCGCTAGCAGCAGTTCTTCCATACCAACTTGGTGCCCCTTATAAGGTTCCTAGAGGTTGGTTGCTTTTCCCAAAAAGTTCTCACTTTAACATCCAACATCCAATATGTCATTCATCTGTGGGCGAGCAAACATAAACAAATGAAGCATCTAATGCACCTGCGTTTTCCCTCCTCGGTTGGGGCCGATGAAGAGACCTCCGGATAAAGCCATCTTTCAATCCAGGGGCCACTCCACGTGGATGGGTTTGATGGGGTTGAAGAGGGGCCCGGTGGGGCTACTTGGGACGGCCCAGCGTCAGAGAAGGCGACTGCATTGGCGGGCGGCACAGTCCCTGATTCGATGGGCAGCGGTGGAGCTTGAGGCCCAGGAGTCTGATTTACCTCTATATCAGATGATAAATTTAGATACTGACGCCAACTACCAGAGCTTGAAGATTCCCCTGCCTCCGTCCCAGCAGGTAACACCATTTTCCTGAGAGAAGTCGGACTTCACACGTACCGAATCTTATGTTTTGGGTGAAAGATGATGGAGTGAACCCTCAAGAGCTGGTAGCCAACCAGAGGGGTTCGCGGCTAAGAATGAAAGTCCAAGTGCGGGTAGAAAGCTGCCCTAGGTGGAAAGAAGATATAGATAGAAAGAGGAACTTCCTAGCTCCGCGCATTGACCTTAGTAAGTGCCCCCTATTGCACTGACCAAAGTTGCTCCTTCTTGAGCTGACCTTAGTAAACTCCTTCTCGTTATACCGAAATAGAGTTGTTGTACCGAATTAGAGAAGTGAGGCTCGACCAAAGAAAGAGGAAGCAAACGCACTTGTCTACTCTAAAAAAAAAAAAAAAAGAGTGATGTCCTACTCAACTAGAGGAAGAAAAAGTGGAACTACCAGCTGCGCAAATACCAGCTAACGAACCGAAACCCCACCAGATTGTAAGGCGTTTCCACTACATAAGAAATAACTTGAATGAAGACCTTATTGACCGATCGACTGAAAGAAGAGGAATTGAAATAGGTTCGACCAGCGAGAAAAGAAAGAAGAGTACCATGTCCGCTGAACAAAAACGGATTCTATCAATTTCATCATGCTTTTTTTACTCGTTCCTTAACTCGAAAAATATGACTGCAGCACCGCGGGCAAGAGAGAGTCGAAGTCAAACGAGAAGAAGGAAGTTTATCTACATCATTTATTCAGGGGTGAACGACTTCTCATGAAAGAAAGAGCTTGAAGACCTAGTTAGGACCGTGTTGTGATTCCAGGCCTATCAAACTTGGAATGAAGTAAGCGATGTCTACATTACAGAACTTTAATATATTATATATGAGATTTCTATTTTAACAGAGTTGGATTCCAATAGCCTGAGGAAAGAAAAGAATGCAATAGAGTTTACTTGACATTTTGTCATTCCATCAAAAGCAGCAGGGCCTTACTATAAATTAAATATTCCGCGCGCGGCACACGAACTATGACTATCTGAAATTGACGGCAAAAGACAAAACAAAGAAGGAAACTCAATTATTCATCCATAAATTCCGATTCTACTGGTTAACCGACAACCCTTTTCGTCATACGATCAGTCAAATCAGAACTCAAATAGTACCTTTATACCAAAGGCGAAGAAGGAAAGCGGGCAATAGGCCGTAGGATTGGCAAATGACCGACGAACGTTCGGACCGGACGGAAAATGAAGAAGTATAAAAAGATCTTGCCTTCGGGGCCGGGCTTATCACAAAGAACCGCAACATGGAAAGGGAGGTATCCAAGCTCGCATCTGGCTATCTCCTTGGCTGCTGGATCGGGCGGGAGATATGGGACTCGTAGATGAAAGACCGGTTACGCATTCAGTAGCCATCGGTTATTCCAGCAAAAGTAAATCCCGTAAGAAAGGCACTAATA
Organism: Prunus padus; assembly: GCA_024362665.1. Taxonomy (NCBI): domain Eukaryota; kingdom Viridiplantae; phylum Streptophyta; class Magnoliopsida; order Rosales; family Rosaceae; genus Prunus; species Prunus padus. The sequence goes on along the minus strand of JANFAM010000004.1, from coordinate 114,486 downwards.
ACTGCGGTTACGAAGACAACAACGGATATTTTTCAAGCAGCGGATGAGATCACACCGCTTACTCTGTTGCAGCGGCAAGGGTAAGAGCGGCAAGAGGTTGACCGGAAACTCTTGCAGCGGCAAGGAGAACTCTAACAGCGGGTAGGCTTACACCGGTTAAATGAACACTAACCTACTCTCGAGCAAGGGTACCAGCGCTTACTAATTAACTTTCTCCAAGAGCTGCTACGATCCCTCATTCCATTCTTCCTGGCTATAGCAGTTGGGCGATCGTTTGCTTTCCATGTCCACTTCACCGGAATAGAGAAGGTTCCTTGCATCAGTTGAAAACCAAAGAATCGTTTCTCCGTTCTAGAAGAGAGAAAGATAGAATGGAACATCGTCTTTTGCTGATTCAGTTGTTGGGGCTTACACTGTTCTGGATTCTTCATATAGCGCCTCTTAATGTAGATAGAGAGAACTCTTTGGAGTCTTCTTACATACACTGTCCTTACTTGGAGCACCGCCTACTCTTTGAATTCCGTTCCGTCAGGGTCAAGCAAGAGAGAAAGCAACTACAAGTCAAGCGATTCAACGCCGTAGCGTCAGGTTGTTAGCGAGCATCATCGGGAGAGGTAAGCATCTGATCGAGTTGAATCATCAGTTGATCGAGTTTCGTCAAGGGGCCCCACTCATAAGCAGCTGACTGACTTTCTGTACAGAGGTTACTGCTGCTATTGCGAGAGTCAATCGTTCGCTCACTTGTCAGTCAAATCGGGGAGGGAAGTTAGCCTTAGCCTCGTCCGGCCCTGCTTCTACTTACGATCAAAAGCCTTGCCACGAGTGAGAAGCCAGTGGCGAATCTAGGTACAGATGGAAATCTATATGAGCTGGCAGCACTCCAAATTGTATTTCCTGCAGCTTCTCCAGATCGATAGCCGGCATCGGAGGAAGGGGTGGGAGAGGTAGCGGTTTGATGCATCGAACTAGTGGGCTCAGCATCTGATAAAGCACCGGCAGCGGTATAGGTAGGGAGCTATTGCAGGGTCAACACCGCCTCATAGTTCATTACCTTTCCAATAAGTCTTGGGCTAAAGCCTTGCGGATCCTCCGAAGCAAGCGTGCTGCTCGTGGTCTATTCACCCTTCCTCGGAGTCGCTAGCCCCCCTAACTCCTGACATTTCGTAGTTAGCTGTCCCATTGGCGAAGCGATCGACCCGGATATTCGTGCTACTCCGAACACTTCCCAAGCAGAGTGAAGAGTTATGCATAAGATGATTTCGAAATTTGCACTGATGACACGCGCGTGGGAACAACGAGTTAGAGGAATATCCTGTGCTGGCCATGGCAGCAACGTGAATAGGAGGAATTGAAGAAACCAATAGAGAGGCACCTGCGCAATAGGGATAATCATGATATCTGGTGGAACGGAAGGCCACGATAGCCATCATACATGCTAGAAGGCGGTCGGATACCCATTAAGACACTTCTCGGAAACCGAGGAAATATCCAATTCTTCTTCTATTTTATATGGCCGATTCTCTTTAGCAAGAAAGCGTGTTCAATGGGTCGTAGTATAGTTTTTTTGCTGGCCAATTGGCAGCAAACTATCACTGCCAGTTCCTTGAGTTTGTCCATCGAGCCAGTAGCACGCTTGCAAAGGGTTGAAAGCGGACAGATGCCATCGAATCGGATGTGAACAAATTCCTTAAATCCGCTCTTAGAGTTCGAGAAAAAAGCGCAGGCAAGTCAGCTAGCGAACCAAGGGGCAAAGAAAGGGTAAAAAGCCAGTTCCGTGCCTATAGTCATTCCTTTCGCTGGTAGCAATACGGTCTCCAGTCGGTGGTAGTAAAGGAAGGCTAGCTGTCCTATCAGTGCGGACAAGCCAGTCTGCCCTTTCTTTAGTGATATAGAGCAATGCCTGGACTGGGGGGGGGGCGTCGGCCCACGGGAAACCATTTGCAGATGCGACCATGAATCGAACCAGATCGAAACATTCAGCTTCGA
>JANFAM010000004.1:100000-102500 GCA_024362665.1 Prunus padus | reverse complement strand
GTAGAGATCAAGATGGGGGACTCAAATGATACTCCTCTCTGAATCGAGAGGTATCAGATCGAAGTAAGATAAGTCATGTATTATAATTGAAGCGATTTCCGGGGAACAAAGTGTATTTATGAGCAAATTCTGGCATGAGAGGACCAATGAGACAGAACACTGTTGGATGCATTCCTTCGCTAGCAGGTCTTCGGCCCATCCCAATTGAAGAGTCTTCGGTCAGTAATCTCGTACTCGACCGGCTCGAACCACTACGTTATCCATGTGCCGGCTCATTCGTATGCTCATCCTATTCATGTCACCAGAACCTGTAATAAACCATCATTTCAAACCATCCTGTTACAGGGAATCTTTGGATATCAGTTCGAAGGGAGCGCCGAACACCGAAAGTGAAGTTGTTCCTACCTACAGGAGCATCTGCCTTTGTGAGGTCTGAGGTCAACGGCAATATGTCACCCTGCTTTAATGATAGTACTCTTTCCATTAGGAGCTTCCCCCAGCTGAGCTAGGCTAAAGAATAAAAATTAATAATGAATATAAATAAAGTATAAAATTCATATAGCAAGCATGGGCGATAAACGCATTTTTTTTTTAGATCGATTCCAGAGGTCGGTCTTCTGTCTGATGAGAATAGGCTCAGGCTCTGTACAGCCATTTTAGTATTTTTTTGGCGCGAATCTTGTTAAGCGTTAGAAAAATTCCGGTCTTAAGCAGCCAATTATTCCTGGTATAGTCGTAAATCGGTTGGATTACCATTCTCCATTATTAGTTCTGGGGTGAAGGTAGTTTACTTGCTTAGTGTGAAACGCTAAGGATTTTGATCAGATTTATCTCTAGTGAGATGATTCACCGTAGTATCACTAAAACTCTCCAATCGCCATTAGCAAGTGTGGCCAGACGCTCTGCTATAAAACACAATTTTTTTTTGTCGTTTAGATATTTAAAGGAGTGAAACAGCTTGACCATAGGGAAAGGGGTTCAGAAATCTTTTTACCTGTTTAGTCCAAAATACCACCAGCTCTTCTTTCCGGATGAATACAAATGCAACGATCGTGCCCTAAGTCCGAGTTTTTTCAGCAATCACCGTTATCTCTTTCTTACGCATGGCAGCAATACAATAAAAGAGGGTCCGCCCGCCCCCAGAGGAAGACCTTAATTTTGAACTAATATGAGAGTATCCATTCTTGGCCATGCTGGCTATAATGGTAACGTGGTTATTTTCAACATGGGGATTCTCTACCGGGAATGGAGAGAGTTAGGAGAAGGGAAGGGCCTCATAGCTCCTTACTATAGGTGATTCAGGGAAACCCCACCCTTTTTATCAAAATCTTACTAAGAAGTAAGGCCGCGGCTCCAATAGGGCACACGTCCATCAAATAAATAGCCGAAGGCCGCAAACGATCAAATAATGGCCCCGCGTTTGTTACAAGCCGAAGGAAAGGCAGCTCGGAGATTAGCAGAGGTTATGGAATCTGACCCAGCCACAACTCCAGCAAGAGTAGGCTCTGAAGAATGAAAAGACGTATGTATAAAGTATAAGTACTTCTTTCCTATGGACTTTTTAAACGGGTTGGAATCCGGTAATAAATAGGCGTATATCGGCCTTCTTTAGTAGCGAATCTTGAGGTCATCCGGAAACTGGAAAGTCTCCCGTATCCAGTAAATCAGTGTTATCTCTATCTGTCGGAAAGGGGCCAACCAGGTCCTGTTGTCTCTCCTGTCGCATCTGTGTAAACTGTCCGTTGCTTGCTTCTGGAGTGCAGGAACTGGAACTATCACATCAGTCGGATCTGCATTAGTTTTTAACCGTAGTTTTCCTTTCTGAAAAGCATTCCCGGAACAAAGACTACTTTCTCACCGTGGCAACAACTGCAAGCCCGTACAAAAGTAACCTTTGCCGGTGGGGCAAAAGTCTTCTCAGAATCGATACCAAGAGTGAGTCTGAATTTCCTCAATGGTGGTATTTCCGTCAGGAAGAGGTTTGAGCCCCTCTATCTGATAAGGTAATGAACGACGTCTTCTGCAAGACTGGCAATTCCTCAGACATGGCCTGCTGCCACTGAGGGATCCTTGCTGCCTCACTATCATTTTTCGGCTTCAAAGAAGAATGAACAACGGCAAGAAAAGCACTATGCTGGGTCAGACACAAACCATATGGGTGTCACAAATAAGAACAACGTACCTCAGGAAAGGCCAACGGGCAACACCATCCAATCATCTTTTGATAATACATATAATCTTCCAAACAATACTGCGGAGAATCAGACGGAGCAGAATCTTTTTTCTGTTAATAAAGACACTTCTCAGAAGCACATACAGATTTCTGCCGATCCTTCAACCAGTACTGCTTCTCATGATTCTGGGTTGATTCTTCTCATCAGGTAATAGTAGAAGCCATTGACTCATCTCCGGCTGCTAACAATTCCAATGTTGATAATTATGGTATTCAGGCTATTATGCCTATTATCTCTCGGCCTGATCATGAACTCATAAACAAGAT
>JANFAM010000004.1:75000-95000 GCA_024362665.1 Prunus padus | reverse complement strand
CTGCTCCTATCGCCCGAGCAATAGACAATGAAGAAGTGGTTCTTCCCTTTTTCCTATGAGCTAGCGCTAGAGTCTTAGTAGGACGACTGCTCTTAGAGTATCGGCCTTTTGTTACAATAAATAGGATTTAGTCGGGGCACAGAAGAGTACGTATTTCTATATGCCCAATAATGGCTCTTCCCCGAGGGGCCTCTCAATAGAAGTCAGAGCGGCTGCACAAATATGCATATGAAATAGAATTTAGTAAGAGAAAGGTCCGCCCACCTCTGATCCAAGCTTAGCTCCCAAGTCGGGATTTATTCCTAAACCTAAAGTGAGGACTTTGCCCTGTATAGGCAGATGGGTATAAAGTGGGTCACTCTGCCAAGATTCAATCTTTCCCCTGATCTTTCTTTTCTTTGAGTCAGTCCGCCCTAGGGTGCAGCTCTGTTCCCTACTTCTTGTATAAGAGAGTCGTGCTTCTCTTCCTCTTTATTCCACAGGTCTCTCGAGCCTGCAGGTTGCTGCTATCCCCGAAGAGAATAGACGAAGAGGTTCTTCCCATTATGGAATGCAAGAGAAAAAGCGGAAATACCAGTTAAGAGAAGGGTCAGCTCCGCTTGGATGAGCTGACCTAAGAGGTGGTGCATTTCTGAGTCACTGAGGAACCAAGTCTATCCCCGAGTTGCCAACCCTGTTGTTTACTTGAATTGCCTCGTGGATGTCAACCCAGGTCTTGTTTTGTCCAATCGAGTGGGTATTGGTGTTGCCCCTTAAGGTCTAAGTTAGTCTGCTTATTCTCATTATTAAATATGAAATGGAGCAGGTCAGAAGGCTGGGGAGCGTGAAAGCTACTTAGTAAAGGGATCACCCTTTGAAAGCAGCTCTAGAAGAAGGAAGACTTATCTTTCCTCCTGCTTTAGTTTTAGTTTTAACGGTCTCTTTCTCTTAGGAGCGGCAAAAGCAATAAAGATCTTAATGGAAAACTACTAAAGATTATCCTCCCGGTAGGTTAAGGGGTAGGAACAACGTGCTGCTTGTAGCGTAGGCTAATCGATCCACTATCCTCCGCTACTGGACGACTGCCCCTCCCTAAACTGGACCTGGGCTTCCCAAGCTGCACTACGTAGCCTTTTTTTTTTGTTTGGACAGAAAGTCAGTCGAGCACTCTCACGCCCACCCATTAATAAAGAATAAACCCCGAGCCGAGGTACGTACACTAGAAAAGAAAGAGGGACCTATGCGTGCGAGTCCACCAATTCTTGTGTAAGAGACTAGTCGGCTATTGTTCCTAAAGGAAAGAGTAGCGTGCCCTACTAATACTAATATAGTAAGAGAAGCGGGTGCTCTTCCCTCACTAGGGTTCTACTGACCGAGGGCGAGTAGCTTCCCGTCCTTGCTTGTCTCTTAGTTTGCTAAAGTCAAGGTTCTTTTGCTCTCCGTTTCGTCGAGTGTGATAAAGTGAGGAAAGCCGAGGAAAGAAGACAAACAATTGACATACTTAAGATAGAAATCGGATTCATGGGTAGAAGGGAGCTGTTAGAGAATACAAGGAATCGAATGCGCGGTTACTGTTGGAGGAAATGGGCTTAGCCTGATTTAAGCCGACAAGTACATAACATAGGAGCAAGTTGGGCTGCGGGATAAACCCTGTTTGGAAGAATGCCCTCTGCAGATGAGGAATTGGACAAAAGTGTTAAACCACTCCGTTCGTGCCCTACGGTCTAATAGATGTCTAAAAAAGTGGGCTAAAAGAGCGGATCTTCCCCTAAGAGCGGAAATCCCGCATCCAAAAGACTAGCAGCGTATTCGTCGCAAACAGTATTTATTTGTCCAATTCTTCCATCAATCCCATTCCCCTAACAGCTCCTTCGATCAAAGAGCCAAACAGGGCATTCGATGCAGCGGATTTGATAGCACATTGTGCAATTCCTCCTTCAACCCTTCCACCAGGAGCGGATTAGGATGCAACTTCTCTTTTATATTCTTTGGCAGATTACTAGCTCCAGGAATGCTTGCTGTCAGCAGTTAAGGGACAAAGAAAGGGAAGGTGAGGAAGGTAATGCAGTCAAGCCGTCAAGCTGGCAATGAGAGGGTTCCAGATGAGAGATTCGCTTCATCGCAGCTTCTTCTATAAGAAGGCATTCTTGCCAAGACCGGTTATACAGTACAGAAGGCATATTAAACGAAAGGTCTTGCAGAGTCTTGTCCTAAAGTCCCACACATGCCTGCTCTTCGTAGATAGAGAGAGGATTCTCGGCATCCTGCCTTTAAAGAGGCGATTCGATAGACGATCAGTTATCAGTCTAGTTCGACACCTTGTTCTCAACTGAACTAGTATACAGACGCTTCTGGGCATTTGTCAAAAGAGTTAGATCCGCCTAAGAAGGAATTCCTCCTGGTGTGTGGCAAGTCGCCTGATTCCGCTACTTCTTTCCGCTACGCCCCTTTCGAAGCAAAGGCCCCCGAAATCGCCCTGTGTGAACAAACAGGTGGCAGAGCTTCCGCATCCTCAATGCCACTTCAGCGACTGTGATGCCATATTTCACATATATCACATGCCACTATAGATTCAGGGTAGCCCCATAGAACACTAGTATACAAGTAGGCCACATCACTGTAAGCAGCAGCCCCAGGCAATCTTTCTGGTGTGGGTAGGAAACCATTTCAGGTTCCGCCTCATCAACCTGAACACCATTCCCAAGCTCCTTGATTGAGTATTCTAAAACACTAGTTAATGGGTTCACACCACGACGGACAATGTAACCTCCAACAATTACGTTGTTCATTGATTTCATAATCCAGCAAACACGTATCGCCAATGTGCAGGCGAGCTGCATCTCTAGCTTCCTGCCTAGTCATCCCACTGTGGCTAAACTTTTTTGTTTCTTTTTTTTTTTCTTTCAATACATTAAAATTTACATTTTCTGCATATTCCAGTCTTATCACAGCCCATCGGCTATCAAAATTTACGGCTACAGTAGCAAATGTTTTGAAAGCAAGATGCGAATCACATGTTTATCAAAAATGGAATCATTAGCCTATATAGAAGTAGAAGATCGATTGAAGAGGCCTGATTCCAATAGAGAGGCAATTAACTGATACTGATTCCAGGCCTATCAGAGCTCCTTTTAACTGGCCTGAAGCTTAAATGAAAGAAAAATATGACCATAGAGAGCGATGAACTCATCTGACAGCTGTCAGCTAGCCTTGCACTTCCTTATTCACTCTTGAACTACAGGAATGCTAGACTGAAGACCGTCATGCTTTGCTTGATCTACTGCGCCTACCAGGACGGATTTTATTTACACATACCGGATTACCCGGTACCGGAAACTGAAGCACCTATGCTTGCTGCCTTAACTCCACCTTCGGAAAGATCCTATTACACAAGTCTAGTGTTAAAGGAAAAGGTAATATAACTTTTTTCTGTCTATGATATAGGTATGAATTAGCTACTCAATAAAGGAAAGTACATCATAAGTCCAATACGACAGGTTATTCCGTGATTAGACTAGCTTTTGAAGGGGGAAAGCCTTAAGGAAAAGAAAAGTATAGGGGCTTCATTTGTTCTCCCCCCTCAGCCCCTAAAGCGCTGGCTTCACTCCACTTGAAGAGAGTCTCTTAGTCACAGTGTATTAAAGTTAAGAGAGGGGGCGGGCATATCTTTCTAAATGCCGGGGATTCGTGTACTGATTTCTTGCCTTAGCTGCCTTTTAATGCTCGAACTACACTACACTATTCTAGCTTCTTGCTTCCTAGCATCAGGCCTATGGTCCATCCAAACAAAGGCAGGAGCTTTACGACACTTCCTTACTCACCTGTATAATAATAATAGTATTATATATAAAAGGCATATCTTGAAGACAGAAGTCGCTTAACTGCTTGCCTGATTGCGCCTATTACCTCTTTGCTTTCTTGCATCTCAAAACTTATTCCAGGTATACTATCCCCTATTATCTTATATGAATGAGATAGCTTTCACAGGGCTTCTTGCTAAAGAAAAATGAACATAGAGAGCGACTAGAGTTCACGTCAGGAATAGAGGTTTTTGATGTAGTTGCTTGTACTTCTCTTTTTTCATACTTTAATCCCACTAGCTCAAGTCCCACTGCTCTTATTTTATTCCGCTAATGCCCTAGGATTGGATTCAATAGTAGCTGAATCAATAGCTGGGGATTCCTTCTCCTCTAAGCCTATTCTGATTTACTTTTGTCCTCGGGATTGCGAAAGCCCTGTCTCCCATTGGGCGATCTGGAGAAGCAAAATCGAAATCAGAATTCTAATTTTTGACCATGCCTCAAACCGGAATACAGAACATAGTCATTTACTGCATGAGCACCTTGTTGGAGAAGATGCAAATCCTGAGCTACTAAGCTCAACGGATCCTTCCCACACATTGTCAACATCAACCTAGGTTTGCTTGAACTTCGGGGCAGAGAAAACTTGCCCGCCCCATAAGATAAGAGAAGAAAGGTGCAGCGGGCGATCATTTGTATTGGTGACTCTTAGCTTCTTCCTCTTACAGATTGAAAAACCCTTGCCTTGAAAAGCTGGGAATCCCAGGTTGATTTAGTGTGACCACTTTGTCATGAGGAGTGAGGCCTTTGGTTCTTTTTTTCCAATTTGAGTCGAGAAATCCCTCCTGGGCTAAACAAAACTAAATAAATTAGTATGAATTAAAGACGGGCTTAATGAATAATTAGTAATCAAATGGAGTGGTTCCACTGGTCAAGTAGTCCCATGAGCCAGCCAATAGAGTAAGGAATAAAAAAAGACTTGGCGTAGTGCTTTCATTCACAAGTAGGGGTAGGGCCAGGACAGTAAAGTAGGCAGAAAATGGTCCAGGGATAAGTCTGTCAATATATCATCCCTCTTACTGATTCGGGTCAACTCCTTTAGAGGAATTGGAAGTATGATACTAGACTCACTCTCCACAATTGGATGAATCAAAAGAAAACAGGCTAAACTTAGATCTATTTTTCCAAAAGAAACCTATTACCAGTCTTCTTTCTCCATTAGGTGCAACAAAGGAAGATCTAGGTGAGGTTGAGTGCTCGCTTTCTTCCATCGATCGGAGTTCTTTGGATTGATCACTTGTCAAGGACAGCCCGGAATTCCCGCTGACTGTCCAGCAACGGAGCCATAACATAAACAGTAAGTCATATTATCATCGGGCAACTCCATCCACGACAAGGTCTTGGTCGGGGGATTCGACCCATAGAGAACAAGGTGGCTCTCAAACTTAAACACATGTGGATTGGTCTCTCTTTGTGAGCATACCAACCCGAGTTGGATCAATGAGGATGGTGTGATCTGACCTCTCAATCGCGGGTTTCCATCCGAGGACTCCTCGCCTTTGTCTTTCCTTTCGGCAGAGAAGAAGACGGAAAAACAGAAGGAAGAATTATCACCCATGCTACGAGTCGGCGGTCAAGCGCAATTTGAGATCCCTCTTCGATAGACATGAACCAGGCGAGTCCGAATCCCTTTCTCTTTTGTCAGCGGATCCTACGAGCTTTCATAGAAAGCCTATATCTTATATTATAGCGCGTACAAGAACTAGTGGTGGGCAATCTTCTGCGCTCTTTGATCTACCATAGATCCTTAGTGGTGGACCGATCTCAAGCCCTATCGTAAAAGACAGACTCGTTTGGTGTAATGAGAGAGGTACTTTCAAAAAAGTCAGTGGTAGGTTGTTCTCGTCAAGCAGTAAGGCGACAATCCAATCCTGGGAAAAAAAGAAGGGTAGAATCGCCGAGTCGTCTAGCACCGTCCCCTGCCTCAATTCCACAATACAATCACAATCATTTGTAAAAAAAGGTGGTTTGCTGCTGATCCTTTACCCGGCATTGGAAAGACCTGACAAACAATCCTTAGATTGGATTGGTAAATGTGCTATATGGAGATTTTTCTGATTGTTGACGTACTGACTCATGATCCACTTATTGAGATCTATGATCCTTCCGTGGGGTAGGCGACTCCTCTTCCCCAGTTGTGAAGATCACAATTTTTCTTTCTCTCTCTTATACATATATATTCAAGTGAAAAGTCTCGAATGCGTTTCGTGACATGACATGAGGAGGAAGTCCCAAACTGGGATCAGAGCATTTTTCGTCAAACAATCATGATTGGTAAGCCCCGAAGAGTCAAGGTCTCGAGTTAGGGGAGGTCAAAGAAAAGAGTAAGAAATCGAACCGTTCTATCTCTTATTGAACTTTTTGAATGGGAGAATGAAACAAAGCTGAAAGAAAGAATGGGCTCGCTTGAAAGAAACCCTAGTTAGGACAGAGAAATAGCTGTGAGGCTACTGATTTAGACTGTTTAGCGGTTGGCTGCGGGTAAGGGAAAAATAGACCGAGGACGGTAAGCGGATTCAAAGTTCACTAATGAAAGCAGCAGTTAGGGCAGCGGGGGTAGCAGTTTCAGACTAGTAACAAAATCGTAGTTTAATTCAAATTACCTTCCCCCCCATAGCAACCCTTAACTCATAACTCAACTTCCTGTCCAGCAGGTCATGGAAAGCCTGACCCACGGCCAAAGTAGGCCCAATTCGGGTCAAAATGCCAGAGCCGCATTGACTATGCAAATAGAAGCATGGAGAGAGTATGGTGACCTAGCCCCTACTCTCTAAAGCTTGCCACCCCTATCTATTAGTAAAGCTCGAAAGGGGCCTTAACCCCTTAAAGAAAAACTAAAGACTTGTGTACAACCTCTCTCTTTTGTACAAAGGCACTAGCACTTCGCTTTCTTTAATGTATCACCACTGACTTTAATACTGCGGGTATTTCTAAATCCGCTGGGTACTATGCTTTCTTTCTTGTCCACTTTGAATGGATAGATAGAGAATAAGATCCCAGGCAGGATTTGAACCTACGACGAATCAGTGGTGAATAGCTGACCGCTCTACTACTGAGCTACTGGGATAAGGCTTAAGGCATTGGCTTGCTAAATCAACATACGTATCATGGGTTGAATCATCCCATAGGAGCTACATAACCATGGAGGTTATGGAACCAAAAAGACTCTCTCGAATCCTACAACAGAAAGCGGAAGAAACTTAGAATACGACCCTTATTTCACTTAACGCACTAAAGATAGATGCCTAACCTTTCCCGTGTTCAGGCGATAGGGACTTATTCTATTTTATGAATTCATGATTTGATACTCGACTACACTACAATTCCCTTTAGGAGATGAAGGCTGCTCTGTTATTTAGCAAGACAACCAAGAGAAGACTTCCAAAAATAAAGGCATAATATCTAAGATGAAGTGAGTGAATCCTCTCTTCATTCGTCGATCTTTCTTGAAGATGAGGCTCACTATGATGAGAAGGAAGACCTCTTTCCGTTAAGTCATAGGAAATATCTTCGCCTAACGCCGTCCTTAAGTGAGTCATCAGACTGTGGAAATCGGGGAGGTTTTCAAGATTGGGTTAGTGCTCAGTCTATCATTGGCTAAACCATTCTTTTGTCTTTTTTTTCCGATCGAAGAAAGATTTTTGTTATAAATTTTTGAATTATGTAACGGGGTTGGAGCTTACTTGTACTTTTTCAGTAGTCAGTGATCAGCTACATTACATCCCCGGAGGCATTCTCTTCATTTCGAAAGGAAGGCTTCATGTTCACAAGTAAGTAGAACCGCCAGCGGCTAATAAACGGAACTTTCCTACGTTTTCTATTCTGCTTCTACTCACCGGAACGAGTCCGAGGGATCTAAACTAACAAAGAAGAGAAGTCAAACAGTCTTTTAGCGGAATTCAGTTCCATATTTAGTTCAGTACAATAATCCTATTAACCGTCTTTTCCGTTAGATAGTCAATATAAAACGAATCAAAGAGTCTTTTTAGTACAGAAAGCGAGTCTTCTTATTTTTTTTAAGAGAATTCCTGCTAATGAGAGCGGATTCTATTGCATCCACCCTTTTTCCATTCCGAATTTTGTCATTCTTTCCTCCTAAGTAAGCTAAGCTATATGTCTCCTTGCCGAAGTCCTTGATATCACATCTCTCTCCATTGCCCTATCCCGCGGTCTGTCTTATATAAAATGGAAATGTGGGGTAGGTTCTCATTCCACCTCACGAGGTCTCAGCCTGTAGTACAATCTGTTCTTTTTAGAGTCCTAGTTCCGCTCTATCGAGAAAGAAGTCTAAACTGAGACTATATGCTTAACACATGCGGATCAGGGGGCTTGTTACAAAACTTCAGCTTGCCCGGAACGCAAGGATTGAGACCACATTCTTAGGATTGACAGGCTCCCTTTTATCCTCTTTCTGCTTTAGTTAGACTTTGATTCACCTTTATGATCGAAGAATACGAACTTTAGGAATGGGGCCAGTGCAAAGCGGAAGATGAATTCATTGATGGAATGCCAAGGTAAAATCGTGAAAGCAAAGTGGGTCTGAAGTCTACGCAACTTGTTGACCCATAGGAGCTCCACCATTTCATGCACACTTCTCTACTAATCCTTCCGTAAACAAAGAGAAAAAGACGCGGATTCTCCTTTCTATTCTTTCCTTTATTACTTTTTGACTTGAAAGACGACTTCCTTTCCGGAGGTTGTAAATCACTAAGCCCTCCTTTGTTTAGTTAGTAAGAATATGCCGGTTCTCTCATAGGTAAAGTAAACTGAAAATGTACAAGAGATCCGGTAAGGCTCGCATAGGCTATGGCTCTGAGCTCGTCTGGATCTGATAACGTAACGCCAATCCACTTACTCCGGCTTTACTGGTGTAATTAGGAAGATCTCTCTTACCTGGTCAGCAATACCTCATTCATTCCTCTAATCTAATATATCCTATGTCTGGAAGCGAAGCGGCAAGAAAAGGAAGACTATAGAGGCGCCTATTCTTTTTTTATTCCCTGCTTGTAGATTCACTCTCTCCTGCTCTAGGACAGTTAGGGGAAGTAGCGAGATTCCGATTCCTTCGTGGGCGAAGGCAGCCGCTCCAGCAGCTTTAGTACTTACCAGCCCTTATCCCGGTTCTTCTCCGGCTCCACCAGCAGCCTTTATCAGCTGCTATGGTTCCCTTCCCGAATGCGAATCTCTATCTCTTTTATAGCCTATTCTAATAGGACCCATATTCAATTCAATCTCTTAAGTGACTTCTGAACACTAGCTAGCTCTGGACCTACCTATATTATATTAGCCATGAGCGATCACCGAGCGGAGTTGAAAGAAAAGAGACTTGACATGCCAAAACTTCGCTCGCGAGTTCGGAACGAACGGAGCGGAAGGGATCAACAGTTCCAGGGAGAAGTTAAAAAGACGAGCACTTGGGACCACGGAGCCACCGTTTAAGACAAGGCTAAACGAGGCCATACGTGTAGTAAACTCCTCTCGTTGTGAAGAGAGTGAGTCTATAGAGCCAACGAGCCGAATCTATTTTGTCTCTTAATAGCCGAGTAGTTCCTTTAGTTCCGTAGACTATTGTACTAGTAGGGCTCGCCTATTTTCCTCCAACAGTCAACTTCACTTTCCTCCACTTTCAAATCCAAGTTTGACTCTGATTAGATCCTTAGCGCAAGCGCTAAGTAAGCAAGCTACCTTCTGTAATAAAAACCGAGGAAAAATAACGTCAAATAGAAACGAACAGGGTCTTACGGCACGATCACTATATCTTTTCCTTTTCTTTATCTCTCCTCTATAGAAAGAGAGGATGATACGTGGCGCGGTATACCTGATCATTTGGTCAACAAGACGTACGCAAGTCGACATAGCTCCATATATATGTTCTTTTGAGCTTGAATCCATAAATAGAATGAAATGAAATAATGGTGAGCCCAGTAGTAGTAGGGCGACGAACACGGCTCAAGGGTTTCTATACAAAGCCCTTCTCTTCTTCACTCAAAGGGGCAATGCACTCTTTGAATGGTACTTGATTCATAAAGAATGAATCTTTGGTTAGAAGTTATACGGACTTTATAAAAGTAAATGCCACGTTCCGCGTGTCACGAGATATGGGGCGTTCTAATCGAAGGGTCATACTTCTCGTCTCGGCCCTATTAGGGTAAGGCCAATGCACCAGCCAGCCGGTGTGGTGGCGAACACGATCTGCTGTAAGCTAAGCTGTTCACCTTGTAGACGGAGGAGATATAGAAAGTGTGCCGTGCGTGATTCATAAGATTATATAGTAACACCAGTATATTATTATATTTCACTTAGCCTGCCTCTCCCATGACTTTCCGGACCAACCAACCCGGATCTGCCCTCGCAAGTCTCTCCGCATTTTGGGAGCAGAGCATGCAAAATCGAGCAATGGGTCTTAGAAGAATTTCATTTTGAATGGCATGACTCTTTCTATTTTTGCGCCGGCATTTGAGTTGTCTCCCCTCCTCTTTCAATCGACACACTCCACACAGATAGCTCCCGTGGCCCCGGCTTCTGCCTCTATCAGGCGGCGACAGCCCCTACCTTCCCCTACCACGCTTCCCCAAGAACCCTTTTTTAAGGATTCGGCAGGCCCGTAAAAAAAAAATTGGGATACTTCCCCCGAAAAACCAAGGGAGGCGGCGGCCCCCACCTCCACAGCCGCAGCATGGGGGAGCGGCTCCTTAATCCGCACTACAACCAATCAAAATTTTCTCCAGATTGATATATGATGCTAAACCGAGACCGAGATAGAGAGAGAGGGCTGCCCGTTGGCTTTTCGAGACAAATCATAGGAATGGTGCTAATTCCCATGTTCTTTTTAGTCTCGTTTGGTTTCGAGGGCCTCCCCCTCCCCGTCCCTTACTCGTTTTTTGAAAGCCGTCATCCTGGATTTTTGTTTCCGTATGCCGGGGAAAGTGCCTCACCCTTCTACAAAATTTTTTTTTATTTCCTCGGGTCTCTATAAAACAGAATGAAAAGCCCGGGTAGAAGCACAAACAAAGGGAGAGAGGAAAAGTAGAAAGGGGGGAAGAAGTCTAGCGCTAGTTCTTACGGAAACTTCTTTTTCTAACTTTCATTTTTGAGTGGTTTCTTTGTTCTCTTATTTTGATTGAAAGAAAGACAAAACTTCCCTCTCTTTCTCTTCTTTCTTTTTTTTCCCTTCGACGAATTGCGTTTTGTTTTGCCAGAGATATTTTTTTAGAAAGATTCCCCATTGATAAATAATGAAAAATAGAAAGAATCTAAATAAAGGCGCATATGCGGGAAGGGGGCCCCACTACTTCTTCATTCTGGGGGACTAGCCTCATTACTTCCCACCGGGCGAGAGGTGCACCTAACCCACCTACCTACTCATCAATCATGGTGTTCAGCTGACTTGCACCGATAGACCCCTATTGTATTGGAATTAGGCGCCCATCTTTTTACTGTTGTCAACTAATCTCTTCAATGTTCGATTCTACTCTATGTTAGAACATTTCTGTGAATGCTATTTTGATCTAAGTGGTCTTATTCTATGTCCCGTGCTAGGAAGCATTACTCCTCTTTTCATTCCAAATTCAAGAATACGATCGATACGATTAATTGGTCTGTGTGCCTCTCTTATTACTTTTTTGTATCCCCTGTTCCTCGGATACAATTTGATCCTTCTACGGCCAAATCTCAATTTGTGGAAAGCCTTCGATGGCTTCCTTATGAAAACATAAATTTTTATTTGGGTATAGACGGTATCTCTTTATTCTTCGTGATATTGACCACATTTCTGATCCCTATTTGCATTTCAGTGGGTTGGTCTGGTATGAGAAGTTATGGGAAAGAGTATATTACAGCATCTCTAATTCGTGAATTTCTAATGATCGCCGTGTTCCGCATGCTGGATCCTTTACTATTCTATGTTCTTCCCGAAAGCGTGCTAATCCCTATGTTGTGCGGAGCTGAGCATCTTCTATTCGCTGGGATAAAGCTTTTCCTCTGCAGGGGCCTTGTGCAGTAAAACCCCTACGGGCGGTCGTCCGTCGTCGTAAAGTAGTCCCCGCGAAGCTTTCGGGAAGAGGGGTAGTCTTGTGTGTAAGCATAGCATTTCTGGTCGAACCCGCCCAACCCAACTAAGAAGAACCGAACCTGACAGACACATCTTTTTCCTTTTGGGAGGGTACTCCGAGTAGTGGGTACCTGTAGGACCTCGACCCGCCTACTCGGGTCTTGTATGGATATGCAGGAAGGGGTGCTCCTAGGTGTGTGTAGGGGTTGTGTTTGTTCGCGAGAATGGATTCCTCGTCAAGTCAGTTTGGGGGTGTGGACACACTTGCGCGAATTCGGGTAACGGCTACAAGGAGAAATCAAAAGGAAACTGTATCCGACCAGGGATGGACGTAAACTCGTAAGCTACCGAGGGTAGGGATAATCGTCCAGGTCTTATTGTGAAACAAAGCCGCCCCGCCACGGCAGGCGGGTTGGTTCCTCTGTCGTCGCCGGGGAGCTCTTAGTGAGGAGACCTAAGGATAAGTTGCTAAAACAAACGGGAGGGGAGGATCGACCCGTTCAGTATAATTCCGAAGAAAGACTGTTGGCAGCAGGTGTTGACATTTATTTTGCTCCCTTCAAAAGGAAATGCGGGCAGGGTTAAGCTCGGCAGAGGGTTAATAGGGTAGGGTCCTGCCCTTAAGATTCAGATAAGAAAAGAGTTCCAAACCTTTATGCATGCACCTCCGTATAAGTGCTGCGTACAAGTTCCGGCAAGGATAATTGGGAAAGATCAAACCAATTTGAAGCGCTCCCATCACACACAGTAGTAGTAGCGTAAAGGCCGTAAGTCGGGGGCGGCCATAACATAAAGTTATTACTTTCACATCTCTCTCTAGATATCTTTAGATAAAAAGAGAGAGAGAGAGAGATCCGCTGCGTGAGCAACCCGACTGTGCGTTACATGTGCTCTACAGGCCGCACTCCACCTTTCTTCCCAACGAGCCCATTTTTCTTTTTATTTGGAAGACGGGCGTTGCGTTCGGTTCGAAAGGCATGGTTTTCAGTATGTCTCCAGATAGAGGGCCCCACTAGTCCGGCTAGCTAGTGAGCGGTTCTTTCGGGTGAGAAGCGGGCCGGGCCCCACGGGCGGGCGTCTCCTGCAACGCAAGCTGCACTGTTCGCCACCACCCGAGAAGCAAAAGATTCGAGAGTCCAGGCTGAAAATACATGCATAGATAGTGGTCTAATGACAAAGGCCGACGACGGAAGCTCGGGACGGAGCCGTATGATGCGGAAGTCTCACGTACGGTTCCCTGAGAAGGGAGTGGCTACCTACTGGAGCTTCGACCAACCACCACCGGTCAATTCCGCTTTGGGGCCACCCCTTACTCTACCATTATTATAGGGGTATGGGGTTCGAGACAAAGAAAGATCAAGGCAGCATATCAGTTTTTCCTTTATACTTTACTTGGATCTGTTTTTATGCTATTAGCTATTCTGTTGATTCTTCTCCAAACAGGAACCACCGATTTACAAATATCATTAACCACAGAATTTAGTGAACGGCGCCAAATCTTTCTATGGATTGCTTCTTTCGCCTCTTTCGCCGTCAAAGTGCCTATGGTACCAGTTCATATTTGGTTACCCGAAGCTCATGTAGAGGCACCTACGGCAGGATCCGTCATCTTGGCAGGAATTCCTTTAAAATTGGGAACCCACGGGTTTTTAAGATTTTCAATACCCATGTTTCCCGAAGCGACACTTTGTTCCACTCCTTTCATTTATACTCCAAGCGCGATTGCTATAATATATACTTCCTTGACCACTTCAAGACAGATCGATCTTAAGAAGATCATTGCTTACTCCTCAGTAGCCCATATGAATCTGGTGACTATTGGTATGTTTAGTCGGGCGGCGGCCGTTAGGTCACCTATTTTGAGTTATGGACACACAAGGCCAAAACATGTGTGCCGGGCGTGCGACCCATCAACCTACTAGCAATGGGGGAGAAAACATAGCATGTCGCAACAAAAGCTTGATTCGAGGCGTCAGCAAAACAAAACACTGCCGTCTCTTTCAAAAACAAAAGCCCCTTAGCGCCCCGGGACGGGAGTGGGGGACGGCCCTACGCGCAGGCAACAGCAGCACCGGCGCTACGAAGTCAGAATCGAACCCTTCTGTTGGCTTTCCCAATTCATTCGTGAATAAGAATTCAAGGGCTAGAAGCGCTCGCTTCTAGCTGCTTCGCCTGCTTCTTATTATGGCGGTTGGCGTGGCGGAAATGAACGAAAAGCGATATGAACGTGCAATTTTCAAATAGATTGATAGATAGCCTGATCTGTTCTGATGGATCGAAAGAGTAGGAATGGATAGAGAGGGAATCCATCAGAAAGAAATCGATATGTATCTGATGGAGTCTACTACATCGTACGTAGAACGCCCAAGCGCTTTTAAGGCCTGCTCAGTCAGTTCTCTTATCCATCGGTCCAATGCACTGGGCTCATCTCATGGAGGGAAAAGCCAAAATGTAGTTGTGTTGTTGTTCGCCGCCTCGACGCATTCCCTTCTCTCCCCGGCATCGTCCCACACAGAAAGAAAGAGCGCAGAGCCCCGGCCCGACCTGTAGGTCCGCTAACGTAAAGCGAGGAGTTTAGCCTGAACCGGCAAACCGAAGTAACTTTCGGAACCATACTTCCTACAGCTAACACGTGTCCAGTTCAGCGGAACGCGCAGCGCAAACGAACGTGAGCTGCTATACCGAATCCCCGCCGGCCATCGGGGACCGAGTGGTAAAGCCATGATCCGCAGGGGAACGGATCACTCATTCTTCCATTGGGGACAGGTGCACGAACGACAACTCCAAACGTCACACATCCGTCGCCTACCTACCGTTTAGGTGGCACCAGCGAGATCCAGCTAAGGTAAGGAACTTCGTGTCGCGGCTGCTCCACTCCGCCGCGGTCCCATGAGCTGAACTTCGTTGCCTTCCCGCGCGCGAAGCGAATGGGTGCTGCGCTGCGGGTCAGTTTCGGGGCGGGGGGGCAAATAGAGACCAGAAGAATGATTCATTTGGATCGACGAGCTTTTTCAGCCCCAAAACAAAGAATCAATGGAATGTCTGTCTATCCATGAATATCTATTCTATCTGTATATCTAGGGAATCACTTTATACATATAAAATTATATTATGGCATGATATGATCGCCTAGCTGTAGCCGCATATCAGCTGCGCTCAACATGCGGGATTTCTGTTGGATCAGATCTTTCGCTTTGACGGAAGCTTTTGGACCTAGCGAAAGGACTTTAAGCCTTTGCGCAAGCAAGCGCGAGAGAAGCAAGCAAAGTAGAAGCTTTGCCAGAAGCAAGACGAGGAAGCGGAGCAAGCCCCCCGACCGACTAAAATACAACAGTCGTACTTTGATTCAAAAGAAAGGCGAAGGGTTTGGCAACAAGCAAACGGCTTTCTATCATAGTTGCAAGAGTTCCAAACCTTAACTACTTAAGTACCAAAGGCTGCTTTCGGTTGGTTTCATAAGGGGGCTGTTCACTACAAGCTATCAGTGCTGTCTTAGATTGAACGGCAATAAGATAAGTCGACGTTCAATCTCTAGGGCGGGTTTCCGCTGAGAACGGAATAGTGTTCGTGTCCAAAGGCGAACAACGCCCTAGCTTCTAGAGTTCGCTGCTTTTCCCAGGCCGGAGAAGGGCTTATACTGCTCGCCTTTGTTTGATATGTTCATTCAGTACCAATACAAACTACAACTACACAAAAAAGGAAGGGCCGCTATAGAAGCTAAAAGTAGCCTATAGTAGAGTAGTCGGCCTAACAAAAGCGTCACGGCAACATAAAATTCCCCTTATGAATGTAATCTTAAGTAGGGGGCTTAGGCCGCCCGCCTACCAATCAAAGAGGCTGAGAGTAAGCATAAGCTCACCCGTAAGCTCTTCGAGCTTCCCTTCATTCGCTTCGCGGGAGCCGCACAGCACATAGCTGGAAGTCAGAGGGCCCATACTACCTGCCTAACCCCTCGCTCCGAGGGACCGTAGATCGGAAAGCGCCTTCTAAACCATCCCATTTATCCAAAAGAGAAGGGAAGGGGCCTATTTACTTGCATGACCCCTGCAGATTTTACCCTATCTACACCCGGAGCCAATCCCCTATCGGTCCTGCCGCCACGCCGCAGAACGGGAGCTCGTGTGGAACCTTTTATTTCTGGCGTAACAGCGGTGGCACGTAACAAAATATTACGGTCGCGTAACATAAGGGCCGGAGGTACGGTAAACTCGGCCAAAATATGACACCTAAAGGGCCGGGCGCGCACAATCCTATCCTATCCGAGTCCGAGTTTACCCTTGCACTTCGGACAGCCGTCCGTAGCATCATAAGGAGGACCTCCCTTTCGAGGTAAAAAATGGTACGGTACATAGGAGGCTGGTCTTTCTCAACGTGGTGTATAGCACGAAAACCTTTCGATACAAGAAGGGGCCGTTCACAACATGAAAGAAGAGAAGAAAGAAAGGAGTGATTCTCTTCTTTCTCTTTCTCGAGGGGGAAAGATAAATAGGGTCTTATAGAGGGAGGGGAGGGGAAAGGATTGGGCCTACCTATCCTGATAGGACCTCATAAAGGAACGGGAGCTGTTGAGAGGTTCCATATTGCCGAGCCGAAGGGCAGCACTTCTGTACGTCATCGTAGTATGTCACGTCGTCTCGTCCCCGCTTGCATTGAAGAGTACCTATGCACTATTTCCGGTTCACTGATAAGGAAGATAGAGTTGGGGTGGGGGTCTACGATGTGATACTCAAGTATGACCCGGGGAGATACATGCTAACTATGGGTAGGAAGCAGGAACCATTATGTAAATAATTTCAGGGAGTTACAGATCTCTTTATACTACCATCGATCGACAGAGCGGAACGACTAGAAAAAGAAGTGAAGTTAGAAAGCCGTATGATAGGTGGTAACTATCTTGTACGGTTCGGGGGGTAATCGGCGTACTCCGATCAGTGGGGGAGAATCTTTGGCTCTATCGAACATACAGGGAATTGGAGGTAGCATTCTACCGATGTTAAGTCATGGACTGGTTCCTTCAGCCCTTTTTCTATGTGTTGGTGTTCTATATGACCGACATAAGACTCGACTTGTTAGATATTACGGAGGTTCAGTGAGCACCATGCCGAATCTCTCTACCATTTCCTTCTCTTCCACTTTGGCCAATATGAGTTCACCCGGTACTAGCAGCTTTATCGGGGAATTTCCCATCTTAGTAGGAGCTTTCCAAAGAAATAGCTTAGTAGCCACATTAGCAGCGCTTGGGATGATTTTAGGCGCGGCGTATTCCCTTTGGCTATATAATCGTTTGGTTTCTGGAAATTTAAAACCTGATTTCCTCCATAAATTCTCCGATCCAAATGGCAGAGAAGTTTCCATATTTATACCTTTTCTTGTTGGAGGGGCGACCGTCCGTTGAACTACCAAAGAAAAAAGGGGTAAACCAATGTGATCATGACATTGTAGGTGCTTGCGATGGGACGGATGCGACTTCCCTCAGTTGGTTTGGGTGGCATAGCCCGTTGCAGAAGTCCCCCCTTTTTTTGATCCATTTCTTTAGTCTTTAGGGAGCCAAGGCTTTACTTTACTAATAAAATAAGGCTCGCGCAGGGGCGCTCACGTTTTTTGGCTAAGCCGTATCTTGCTGGGTGGGACCGAGATAAAGAAAGGACGGGGGGGCAACCGTACATGGTACTTCTCGACCGTGTCTCCGAGGGACAGTTGAACGAGCGATTCATGAATGCAGCCGGGTTGGACGAGCCAATAACTCGAACGCGTTCGGTCTGCTTTTTGAGCAAGAATCACAGCGTTACCTTACCTTCACATGATACGGACTCCAAGTTCTTATGGCAGAGCACGAGGTGATTTTTCATCAATATGATGATGGGAATGGAAACCAGAAGCACGACCGGGGTCTTCGTGGTCCAAGATAAACCATCAATAACAGTAACGTAAGCATGAGACTTTTTGGTAGTACCGGTGAACCAGATGGCCGCGGCGATGGAATCTGGGACGGAGGACTCGTAGTATCTCTCTAGATCTGGAAAAAGCGAAAGGAAAGACTCCCTAACGTAATTCGAATGGGGGCTAACCTGACCGCTGAGCCCACCCTGGCCTCGCACCCGTGGTTGCGAGCTGGAGCTGCCATAGCTTATGGCTAGAGCAATGGGAGGGGGCCCTGGCGGAGAGAACAGTAAGGAGAATGGGCGCTCCGCCCGCTTTTCGGGCGGCAGGAGCAGCGGGCAAGTGCTTGGTAGGCCAACAGCCCAGTGAACCGGGCGGGGCACTCGACGAAAGGGGAGCACACTGAGCAAGTACGAGAAAATTTCCCCGCTCCACTTTATTAAAAGCAAGGACCACTACGGGAGGTCAAACCAAGGACCTATGGAAGTCGGGGCTCGTCCCCGGTCAATATTGGATCAAACAATAGGGGGCCGTAGCACTGACCTCTTTTTTTTATTGATTCAATACAATAGGGGAAAAGATCATACAGTTCCCTACCGAAGACAACAGAAACTCTCAACGGATCCTCCGCGCGCTGGGCGTACCTCTTCTGTGCGTCTTTCTCGTGGCGGGAACAGAACAACAGGGAAAGACCCGGCCGACCTGCCCAGGGCTCGAGGGCGAGCTTTATTTAAGAGAGAATGGGGAGTGAATCGAAAGGCTTCCGTTTCCGTTCTTGGTTTGGGGGCTTTCGGGCTCCTCTCGATCTTATTCGTAGTTGGGAGGGGGGAAGGAGTCTAAATCAATGGACATTAATGAACCATCATTGATGGACGTTGCACATGACACGATCAATTCGACTCAAGGTCCGGCGCTAATAGAAGTAGCTGACTCTCCTAGAGAATTACCAAAATCTAAATACTAAGTCCTCTTCTTTACTTTTTATTTTTACTTGGTTGGCAGGGCCTTTCTCGCTGGGCGAGCGCGTCCGATTCAAAAGTCCTTTCCTAAATTATTTCTCCACAACCCGTTCAGCTGCTTAAAGGATAGAGATAAGCTTTCATAATGAGATTTACTTCCACGAATATGCATGCTAGAAAGATGCTATTTGCTGCTATTCCATCTATTTGTGCATTAAGTTCGAAGAAGATCTCAATCTATAATGAAGAAATGATAGTAGCTCGTTGTTTTATAGGCTTTATCATATTGAGTCGTAAGAGTTTAGGTAATACTTTCAAAGTGACTCTCGACGGCAGAACCCCGGCTCTTCAGGAAGAATCGCAGCTAAAGAGGAAGAAAAGAGCACTTTTCATCAAATTGACTTTCTTTTTGATGTTAGTTGTACTTTTCTTTCTCTTTAGCTGGTGGGCCCAGGAGTGGGAGTTCTTTGGGATGGTATCCACACGAGTAGGGCGGGCTCTTTTTATTAAAGTTGTCAGTTCCTTAATGCCCGAAGTGTGGATAAGTTGCGGAGCCGGTTTCGTTGCTTCGGCGCTAGGTGGGGTTCTTATCTCTTGCATGGAGGAGTACCTCTTCCGGCCGGGACGTCTGGCGCAGGAAGCTCCGGCGCGGGGGGGATAGGAGAATTAGGCATGAATGCCCCAAATAGACCCCTATTTGATCTTAACGTGGAGCCGGCCCCTGACCCTTCCTCTTCAGCCGACCTCGATTTAATAAAGAATCAAATGTTGGGGACCGAGCGAGAGTTAAAAGAGGCCAGGGCGGAGCTAGCGTACTGGGAAGAAAAGGAAAGGGCCTTCTTTAAGGAGGAGGCCCGCCTCTATCATGCCAAGCTCGAGAGGGAAGGTATGGAGAGGAGTACCTTTCCCTTGAAAGAAAGCTCGGTAATCTCCGCCTGGAGCATAGGCGGCTGGTGCTTTCACTAATCGCATTGCGTCGGGGCTAGCGCGCTTTTCAAGCGCTTAGCTTCGGGGCGGCAAGGCGTTCCGTTGGAAGCCTAAGCCAAGTTGCGTACGGTGGAGATTGGTTGAAGATGATGTTACGCGGCGTTCAGAACCAGCCTTGAAGTGAATGAATTAGAAAGAACGAAGGACAATTATGCCATTAGGAAGAAGTCTTCTACAGAGGGAAAGCCTGTTACGAGTAAGTGGAGAGGAAAGCTCTCCAGAGATTCTTATCTCATTCCATTCCAGTGGCTCGACCAGTAACCAATGGCGAAAACTAAAAAATCC